>WOVY01007613.1:0-44164 GCA_013436015.1 Rhipicephalus annulatus | reverse complement strand
GAAAGAGGACTTGGCGGCCGCAGCGCGACGCTCTACCGAATAAGCCACGGAGGCGACGCTGATATCGGTGTCAGTAACGCGCCTTATATCTTTAACGCCGCTGCGCGTGTCCCCCCTCCCCCTTCGCTCGCTCCTCCGCTCTCCTCGCTCGCAGCAGCTGCACACGTCACCCCTCTCTCTCGCGCGCGCCCGCCTTCTCTCTCAGTCTCCCGTCGAGAGCGGGTCGTGCGATGGATAATCCGGAGGCAACGCTACTATCAACATCGAATGCAGTACAACCGATTGCCAGCACTGCACCCGTCGTTGGAGGTGACGGTAGCGCGGTGGTTTCGTCGACGTTGAAAGACAAGGCGGTGCTACGTAGGGCTCGTGAGACCGAACGTAAGCGGGGCAAGCGTGCAGTGGATGCTGAACTGCGTGCTCGCGAGGCCGGGTGCAAGCGGGCGAAGCGTGCAGCGGATGCCGAACTGCGCGCTCGCGAGGCCAGATGGACAAGCGGGCGAAGCGTGCAGCGGATGGTGAAACTGCGTGCTCGCGATGGCCGAGATGAGGCGTCAGCATCGAGCCGCGAAACGCGGCCCAAGAAGCGGAACAGACAAACGCAAGCGTCCAGGCGGAGAAGGACGATGAAGGCCGGCGTTAGAGAGCGCCGCTCGCAATCGTCAACGGCGAGTGGACGTTCCCGAAGCCGTTCCAGCCAGTGAAGCGGCCCGCCCGGGAGAGGGTGCGAGCCCCGGACTTTGCTCGTCCGGACCGCGTCGGGAAGTGAAAATAAATAATACCTTCGTATATAATGCGTCTTTGTACAAATGCTTCATGACAAACAACACTTAAATTCATTAATTACACTTTAATCATCATATACAGTACTAAAACTCCCAAGCGATTCCCCGAGGGTGGGACATGGTTAAGTGCGAATGCACGGGGTGATGCTATGACGGGGAGTAAAGTTAAAATCCGTTGGCATTCGCCAGTAAGTTAACGTAAACTCCCCCGTGTGATCAAATTGCGATTCCCAGGAACCATTACACCATAAAGGCACCATAGTGTGAATAATAAATATAATAGTGCGAATTAATAAATACCCCCCATAGCATCACCCCCGTGCATTCGCACTTAACCATGTTCTCCCTCGGGAAATGCTTGGGAGTTTTTTTTTGTACCAACTGACGCGAATAAATGACGAACGTAAATGACACATTCAAGCATAATAATATGATATGGAAGTCATGTGCGGCATCATTCACCTCCACCTAGTAACATCGTGCTGATTTAAAAGTGACAAATCAACATTCCTCATTCATGTTTCGCATATCACCAATTTCCACTGTACGTGGTATCTGCCAATTTTTCGAACTTCAAAACGCCAACCAAATATTGTATTGCATACTTTTGCTTCTTTGCATCTTTGCTAGGTTGAAGCCGTAGAGGTGCGCCATTAAGAATATAGCGAAAACGACTGGCACTATTTTCTATTCATGCAAATGATATCTCTGATACGTTTTTAGTTTTGCGTGTTATCCAAGATGGTGTACATGCACCTTCGACAATGCTAAAACATCGTGGGCGCTCATGCCTAGTTGTACCTGTGAGACTAGAAATTATGCACTCTTTTTGCATGCAACGCAAAACACTGAAATGCACGCACTCGCAGATAATCGTGTCTTAATTTGTCTTTTACTGAAAGAAAATGTGGAATGCTTAAGATACGTCCAGAAGCGGTTAAAGCGACTGACCTCGTTAGACAACACGCGGCAATATTTTCGCAAGCAAGATGCTTCTGAATTCACACAGTACTAACCACACATAGTATTGTCAGTTGCACCGCATTAAAGAGCTAATAACACCCACTTGCTTCAATAGGGCTGGGCAGTATCGAAGATACATGTTTTTGAGATACTATCTTGTATACTTTTTGAATTATTTGTAATTGTATTGCGATGCGTCCGGCCACACGAGCATCTGTATTTGAATTTCCGTTATGTTCGCAATAATATCGTGTATCATAAGATACATACAAGATAGTGTGGTCGCAACGCTATACAATGTGAAACATTAATCGCTGACTGAAATCCACAGCTCCGGCAGCTACTGGTGCTACTAGGCTACCTGAATAAACCTAAAAGCAGAGACATCATTTTATGTTTTGGACCGACTCCACCAGTCAGGGCAGGCGATATGAGGTGCGTACGTCCCTTCCAGTGAAGCAGAACATACGACAGAGTTAGCGCAGTCTCGACAGAAACTACGTTCGTGGACTTGCACACGTGCCCTTTTTATTTTTTCCCGTTTTATTGTGTCAGAGCCATGGCACTTACTCTTAACCACTTGCAAGGGCCGCGTACCACAATACGTGCGGTGACGACAGCGATAATTCTCATGCCACTCTCCAGCGCGGGAACATCTATAGCACCGCCGGTAGTGACGCTGTATCTCACACAATACGCACTCACTTATTAGATCGTATGTTGATGTACCATGCCACTGTCTTCTTCTGTTTCTATTCAAACTGCTCTCGAAAATGTAACTTGATCGTTAGCTCAAGTGCTTTCTCAGTTGTCCTTTTTTCTGCATCTCACACATCACGTAGTGTTTTGAACTGTTTCTTTATAGGGGCGGAGCTCTTCAAATAGCACCCGTTCGTCCCTTGTCATATTCGTAACCAGTCTTACATTTTGTGCTACAAGGTGGTGCCGGCGGGAGATTTCTCCACTGCATTGTTGAACAATAAAAATTTCGCAGCGTGCGCGGTAAATAAAAACCGAATTCTCCTGCCTCTCATTCTCCATTAGCAGCCATTGGCATGTGCGTTGAGCACTATATGAGAAGAAAAGGTTGCTACGTTATACTCGCTGGGTGTAACCTCCTTGGTTTTTAGCGAGCGTTGGACCGCAGTGCCATGAATACAGTGAACTGGTATATACCAATAACTCAATATTATTAAAGGTGGGAAGTAGAGACGAAGAAACTTCTCGTGTTTCCCATTCACCATTAGCCGCCATTAGCATGTACATTGAACACTATCTGACAAGAAAGGGTTGCTACGTTATACTCGCTTGGCGACACCTTCTTGGTTTTAGAAAGATTTAGCGAGCGTTGGGCCACAGTGCCATGAATACATTGAACTAGTATATACCATGAACTCGAGGTGGTTTAAGATGGGGAGTAGACACGAAGCGCAAGCCGTAAAAAAAAGTGCGTGTGCCACCTCCTGTTTTGTCCTTGGAATGTCCGCTGGATGGCGGTGCTTCTAAATGCGGAATATACGATGAAAAGATGCGAGATGGTAGTACTTGAAGTATTGACTAGCTGGAAGAACGGAGACACAAACAGATGCATGGACGGACGCACGGATGGACGCATGGAAGGACGCAGGGGTGGATGCATGGACGAACGTAGGGATGGACGCACGGATGGACGTGCGGACGCACGAACAGACGCACGCACGGCCGGGCGGACGGACGCAGGGATGGTCACACACAAGGACGCATGGACGGCCAGAAGCAAGCACGAATGGACGAATGGATGCTTCGCCCCATTCTCCATCATTCACCCCGTGACTATTCTGTCATTTTTTTCTCAATAAAGCAATATGCGTTTTGTACATCACAGCCAAATTAAGGGCTGTTTTATGTTTACCATATATTATCTGTTTTTTTTTTTGTTTTTGCTACCATTTACAGATTTATGTTCACTTTAGTTTACTTTTTCCAAAGGGATTTCGGAAACAGATATGTAATTACGCAGGCGTTGTTATACAGCACGCAAAATTATGCTTACTGCTGAGTAAAATGACGAAATAGAGCTTGTGTCGTAACAATGGAAATATTGAGGAGTCAACCTAAAGGTCTTAGAAAGTGTATTTGAGAAACATTGTTATATCAATGTTTTTTATGAACGTCCAACAGAGCCATTTTGGGCTATTTTTAATACCCACTCACTTTCTTTATGGTCTAATGTTAAAAGGCAAGTTGTTGACACTTCATACTTAATTATAATAACAATTAGGAGTGCTACTTATGTCTTGAATCTCAACTTGATCACCTCGAATACTTCAAACAGAATGGCGTTTCTATGTTTGTTCTATATGTTGCAATTTCTCAGTCCCCCCTATTTTTTACTGTAATTCATTGTCATGTAAACGTAGCTACAGGTGGCAACAGCGTAAAAAAAGCGGCGTTTTCCCTCGACAATTTGTGGAACTATGCTGCCACGTACTGTTATTATCATTCCCCTATCGGGCGGCATTAGCTGTTTGCCACACGGGGAACTGCGTCAATGATCAAGCGAGGGAAGACGTTTTCAAGGTGAAAACTGACCACGGCGCACATCTAAGCGTCAATGTCACAGCTTGTAGATGCAAACCATACTTCACGCAGATTAGGATCCTAGCAAGGAGTAAAAGTAAGTTAGCACGGGAAATTTTGGAGGCGTATCACAAAAAGAATTGGGGTAATAAGTGTGTTAGCCAAACGTCACTGAACCAGTAGGAGTCACAAACACGTTCTCTAGAGAGCATGTGTCCAATGGAGTCAATAAGAGAAGGGCTGATCATGTGGCGTATGGGACGGCTTTATGTTAGCTCGTTTTTTCAAGAAACAGAGAGTTGTAAGTAGTGCCCGTGGTGTCTATGTGTGTTTCTCCCTCTCTGTGGTTGTGAACTTGGTGCGAACTTGACAGACAATTTAATCATGACATGCACCAATTAGCCCAACTGCAAGTTCTACTAAAGTGTATTTCTACTTCAGGGGGCTCTTCTTCCTTTTGTGTTTCGGCCGCTTTTCGTTATCCTTGCAGATATGTTGAATGCCAACATCGTTCACGCAACATGCTTTGCCCGGTGCATTAGATTTTGTGTCAAGAAAGTACTTGTTGCCGAAGCAGTACGTTCCATCTTTGTCCTGCTCGGCCTTCCTCGTCTCACGTAAAACGAATAACCCAGATTGAGCGTTTAGAGTTGTGGGGTCAAGTGCACCTTTTGAGTTACTGGCTCAGAGTGGTTTGTTAGCTCCAGTTTCCCGAATGGCTCGTCTTAAGGGATTTACTTGCTACGAGGCAGTTTTCGGCTCTGTTAACTGAAGTAAACTGGAAGTGTGTTCTCAAGCAGCTGATGACGAGAATCAGGACCGATAGCGGTACAGAAGCGAAGAAGAGGAATGTGGCTGCTCTTGGGGGTGCCGATTCGCCTTCTATTGTTACGCTTCAACTGAAAAAAATGTTCAAAGTATGGCCTTGAGCCCTGTGCTGCTGCGCACGAAATGATTGCCACGATTAGTAGGGTGGCAAAAAAAGCAAGCCAAAAAGCGCAGGAAAGATGTTTGCTCGAAGGGATGGACTGCATGCATATACAAACACCACAAAGAGGTGAACACCCTACGATTCACCAAGTTTCTGGTGTTGTGAAGTTTTTCAAAGACAGTGGTCTGAAGCTTGTGCAAGACGATAAGAAGAATGGTTTTGTTGTGCTTCCGAGTGAACTTTATAGAGACAAAGCTGGACAAGCTGTTATGAAGAACTTCGTCTGAGTAAAGCGAAATGTGGCTAGAGCCGAGGGGGAGAATTTAAAGTTGTGTAAAAAGTAAACGCTTGATGATTTGGCAAAGAATTAGCTAGCAGCCAGAGGAAGACGCTGGATATTTTCTTCACGGCAAAGACGCACAAACTGAGCATACTCTTTAGGGCGATTGTAAGTGAAAAATAATCGTGGCAAAGAAATGTCAGCCGCTTTCTGACAAATAAGCTTAACTTGTTTATGGTTAGTGATTCATTGCTGATAAAAATGAGGTTTTGATTGAGAGCCTGCACAATAACCATAATACTGGTATTGCATTCTCAGTCTACATTGAGGATTTATTTTATTCAGTGCCGCATAATGCTATTTTTAAGGCAGTAATGACCTGTATAGCTGAACACAGAATTATTGACTTTCAAAGTTCAATAGGCGTGCTCAAAGATAGGTTTTTGTTGTGTCATATGAGAGTGAAATTTATTTGCAATGTGAAGAAATTTCCATTGGGTCATGTGTTGCTCCTTTGCGGCGCAACATTTTTCTTGCGCCACAGGCTGACAAGACACTGTAAAATGTTTAAGGGGCGAAGCTCCTTATGGCGTGGCTTGTGCGTCCCTCGTAGCACGTAACCACCAGTGGCACATACCCGAAATAGCGGTCCTTACGATTTTGACCTCCAAGGTGGTTCCCGTGAGAGATTTTTCTGTGCGCTGTTGAACAATAAAAGATAGTGCTCAATGCACATGTTAATGGCTGCAAAGGGGGGAATGAGAGACATGAGCATTCGGCCTTTAGGTAACGCGCACGCTGCGATCCCCATTAGCAGCTATTGGCATGTACATTGAGCACGATCTGACAAGAAAGGGTTGCTACGTTATACTCGCTGGGTGTAACCTCCTTGGTTTTAGAAAGGTTGAGCGAGCGTTGGCTGCATAGCCATGAATAAAGTGAACTAGTATATACTATGAACTCGAGGTGGTTAAAGGTGGGAAGTAAACCCGAAGCGCAAGCCATAAGAAAGTGTGCATGTGCCACCTCCCGTTTAGTCCTTGAAATGCCTGCTGGATGGCGGTGCTTCTATATAGAGAATATATGAGGAAAAGATGCGAAATGGTGGTACTTGAAGTGCTGAACAGATGGACGAACGGACACACAGACAGATGCATGGATGGACGCATGAACGGACACAGGCGCGGATGCATGGACGAACGCAGGGACGGGCGCACGAACAGATGCACGCACGTACGGGTGGATGGACGCATGGACGGTTACACAGACGTACGCAGGAACGGACGGAAGCAAGAACGAATTGACGGACGAATGCTTCGCCCCACTCCCCATCATTCACTCCGTAGATATGCTGCCATTTTTTTTCAGATACGGAGACAACTTTATGAATTTACTGGAAAAAACTGGATGATTTCAAGAACCAAGTAATTGTAGAAAAGGTTTTAAACTTTTCAATAAAGCAGTAAAGGTTTCTGTTTTGCGCATGAGCTGCCTGACAGTAGAATCCTGCAATTTTTAGACGAACCTTTTGTGACAAACTCGTTTGCTGGTGCTTGCCTTCCCCCCCATCCCCCTGTGCGAATAAAAGAACATTTACCCTTTAGTTCGGCCCACTGAAAAATCGTGAAGAGGGGTATTGCAATACATTATTTGGGGTCCGCACTTCAGAAGTCATGTCCGCATCTCATGCGGTTTAGTTTTATTGCACAATTACACTGTTGGAAGGTACCCGGGTTTCTTTGCTTGAGTTTGTATGCGGTTGGGGAATGCCTTCTACGGAAAGTAAAAAAAAAAACGCCAGGCCTGCGTGGTAGGCGCACCACAGTCAAAACGAAAGCTAGAAGAGGGGCCTTTCAGAGTGTTTTAAAAACCCTAATTGGGTAACTACAGCAAGCACACCTGCTTGATACCCACTAAACATTATAATAAACTTTTGCGGTAGTAGGCCGGCATTCGCTATGCTACTTTTTGTCATTTTTCTGAGAGGTGTGGTATCCGCTAAACACTTGCAAGAAATTATGTGCCGATTTTTGATGCAGTGGCTGGCAGCAATGACGAATTATAGCTGAAGTGGGCATGCGCCAAAATTAATAGGGAAATAAAACAAGTTTTGTAATGGGTTCGAAAATTGCACGGCCCACTCATTATGCTATTCGCATTGTGCGACGACTGGTTGTTCTTTCGCTGTTGTAAAACGCTTTATAAGTCCTAATAACGCGATTGCTTTCCCCGACATCAAGCCTGCCCAAAGCAAGTTTGACAACAAGTCACAAGCACCAGAGTAGCTCAGTGGTAGAATACTGGGCTGGCAACCAGCGGACCTAGTTTCGAGCCCCACTGTGCTGTTGGTGCTAGGTCATGTCTGCCTAAGGCAAGTTTGACAACAAGTTACAAGCACCCGTGTAACTCAATGGTAGAATATTGAGCTGGCACCCAGTGGACCCGGTTTCAAGCCACACTGTGCAATCGGTGCAATGTTCTTTTTTTTAATTTCGCGCGATGTATTTACGGACGCCGGTGGCGGCGGCGGTGGCGGACAACATGCAACTGCGCGTGAGCCATCTTGTGATCTCATAACAGCTCTTGCTGTAAAAAAGGCCCTGTTGAAGCTCAAAAGAATAAAGAACAGCTTGAGGTGGTCCTTCATATTCATAAAGTTTCACACAACCTAAAAAAGGTAACGAGTTGCATAATGTACCGCTGGTTTCCACCACTCTGAACTGACGAAGTTCTGCACTCGCATCAAGGAAGGCATGCTCAACAGCCTAAAGGCTGCAAAAAACAGCATGGGTGGCAGTTCACGAAGTGCGTCACTAGAGTAATTTATGAAATTTCCCTATCGAATGGAAAGAGCTAGGTTCAATACACGGGGCACCGCGTCAATGATCGAGCGAGCGAACACGCTCTCACGGTAAAGAATATTGACGGTGCGCATAGCATGCAAGTCACTGCCTGTGGATGCACACCATACATCACGCAGATTAAGATCCTGGGAAGAAGTATAAGGAGTTAGCACGGGAAATGTTCGATGCATATCAAAAAGAAATGGAATGTAACTCAACTGAGACAGAAACACGTTAGCTAGAGAGCATGTGTCCGATGACGTAATTAAGTAAGAGATTGGATGATCATGTTCTGCATGTGTTGACGACAAGTGGGTTTATGTTAGCCTGTTTCCTCAAAGGATACATAGTTGTAAGTAGGGCCCATGTGTTTTTCTTCCTTTGTGTGTTTAGGAATTCGGTGCTAAGCTGACTATTTAGTCATGTAATGTGTTTGAGGACATTGTAGTTATTGTGCCTTGGCTAATGTCGCTTTTTCTTAAGCCCTTCCTAACTTAGTGTATTAAATTGATAATGTAACAAATCAAGCACATTCACATCATAATTCTTAAGTGTTGCATTTACTGCCGCAGGTGATTCCGTTCAAAATGTGCTAGTCATTATATATTGAAGTTGGGTGTTTTGTGTTGATCTCTATAGGTGACGTAAAACTTTTTTCTTTTGGAAGTGAGCTGCTCTGAAAACCAAAGCTCTGCAAGTATTGCTTTTCAGGTACTGCCAAAAGGAATTACCCTCAAGAACCGGTACACTCTCGCTTCATATGATTCAACTTCTTTTCACTCTCTCAACATGTACGCCGATTTGGCTGCTCACGAATCAAATAACTATGACGGCCATACATTTTCGTGACTAAATATCACATAACAACAAATGAAGCGTTAATGCGAGAAAAACAAAATGCAGAATCCAAGAAATCAGTGCTACTTCTGACTCGCACTTTTCCACACCAGTATGCACTAACTGGGATATCTAATAAAGGTCTGAGACATAACCTCGACTTGTGCAACCAAATTACTAACATTATGTATAACGAATCACTTGACAAAATGACGTAGATACCAGAAATCATGCTACTGGGATTGAAAATTGTCCTATGTTGCGATGCTGATTGATTTCTATAGAGGTTTAACGTGCCCAAACCACCATGAGAGACGCCGTAGTAGAGGACTCTGAAAGTTTCGACCACACGGGGTGCTTTAACGTGCACCCAAACCTCAGAACATAGGCCTACAGCATTTACGCCTCCCCCGCAATTGCAGCCGCCGCAGCCGAGATTTGATCCCACGACCTGCGAGTCAGTAGCTGAGTACCTTAGCCACTAGACCACCGCGACGGCGCTATAATGCAATATTGTATAGTACTCTTTTCGACAAACATTTGTAGCACCATCAGAGATCAATGTCAGTGTCTGGCTGAAAGGTAGGTAAAATAAGTTGTCGTTCTGCGGGTCTTCTACTTCACAGTGTATATATACCCTATTGCAAATATCAGCGACACTGGGTACCAGCGTCCAGCGCCATGCCTGATAGGCCCAGTATGGCGCTGGTACCAGCGCCTCCAGTGCAGGTACTGGGACGCTGGAGCGGCAGCGTCCTAGTCCTCTGCGCAAAATAGCTTCACAGGGTTAAAAGGGGGGTGCCCATTCGCCATAAAGAAATGTATATATACGTAAAATGGCGCGCTTTCATAATGAAAACAAAACAAAATTTAAATAATAAACATTGCCTGACGGGGTTTAAACTCGCCACCTCCTGAGTTTGAACCGAGTACGCTAATTATTCACTACACTATGCCAAAAACATGTGACTGGTGTTGTAAAATGACTATTTATCCGAAGAACGCGCCGTTCAACTTCATGTTTACAAGTCTCATAGCCAAGGCTAACACAATATTCCTTTCCAAATAACAATTGCGTCTTAATTCCACAGTGACGAACGGCTGCTGGGCACCGAATGACGTGCAAATATTACCAAGAGCGCAAAGTTTGTTGAAGCGCTCGCATCTTAACTGTGAAAAATCTCAAATTGACTGGAGGAGCAGCCACAGATTGTCGGCTTTTGCTGCCGATAGTTTTTTTTTTTCCTTTGATAGTCGGTTCTCACACTTGCTACTGATCAACATGTACAGATGATTTAAACATCTTGTTCGCTAGATATCCGCGCAGACGAGTGAATATTCAGTAATTTTTTTCGTGCAAGTGATGATGTAGCAGTACACATCCGGCGTACCAGATTACACATTTGCAGTTATATCGATACCTGCAACTAGGAAACCGCCAAAGAAAATACAAATGCAATTCACTAAAAAAGTATGCCAGTGTGTTAGTTCACTAAAGCATACCAAATCACAAACTCAAAATTGCGTGTTCGTACATACGAGTTAGAAAAGTACCGCCTCCTGCGCTCAGAAGAAAGCTTTCGGTGACAGCCACGTTGCTGAAAGCACGACACATCGAACGTCGCCGCTCCTTGTGCGGGCACCTCACACGCAGATAAATGGTCGATTTAGGCTCAGGAATGTTTAAATTGTACTTTACAGTCATTCTTAGTATTTAGAATTGCGCCTTCTTAAAGCAAAAAGCGCCGGCAGCATGTATGCCGACACGGCCGGCACGATAGGCCTCAATGGGACACGGCACTGGGTAAGGCTACTCTCGAATCAGCTCAGTTGCGATGATTGAAGTTTCTATATTTGAGCTTTGCAACATTCAAAACTGTTACGTAAACTGTACCTGAAGTAAGTGGAAGGTCAATCGATGCCAGAAATGCATTTATGCAGTGGCGATGCCTAGCGACCGTCGTTTTTCTCGCCTCCGCTGGCCGTATACAGTGGGCATGCCAGTGTACAACATTTATGCAGTTATAATATTACCCATTATTAAAAAACACAAAAGGAAATACCAAATAAATCAGCTGAAAACGTATACCAGGGAGTCAGTTCATGAAGGCGTACCAAGTTATCAACTGAAAATTGCCTGTTGTTACATATCTGTGAGAGTACCGGCTAAGTGCAGCCGGCAAATTTCGGTGACAGCCTGCGTAGCTGAAAGCGCGACATTCGATCGTCGGCGCTCCTTGAGTGAACATCGACACTAAACAAAATAGTTTATTTAGGTTAATGTATGTTCAAACTATACTTTACAGGTATTATCACTCTTTAAAGTTGTGTGTACACGAAGCAAGAAGCGCCGTTAACATATTTACCAACGCGGCTGGCACGAAAGGTTTAATGCTCGCTGAGCCGGGCACTGGGTGAGACAGCTCTCTACGTGGTGAGTTGGGATGATTGAAGATTCTGCATTTGAGCTTCGGAACATTTCTAACTCTTACCTGAAGTAAGTAGAAGGATAAGCATGACCAGGAATACATTTATGCGCAGTGGCGGAATCGAACGACAGCTTTTTTCCCGCCTCCACTGGGAAACCTTGCGAAGCGATTGAGAGAGCTCCTTTACGTTTCGTCAATTTTGTGGCCAAAACAGTTTTCTGTTTCTATTAGGAATGGCGTCCAGCTACAGGCTTACAAATACTGTAACTTGAAATCGTTACAGAAATACACGCATGATGCTATAGTGGCCGGTAAACTTGGGGGCATATGCGAAAAAGACGCATTATATTTGCTTCTATACGTATGTATGCCACAAAAATTACGTATGCGCGGTATCTGTTAGGGTAGCATCTCTTTGTGCCGCCCAATTAAGCGTTTCATATTCAACGACACCAAAACATACCACGGCACACGCTACAATGATGTGCACGCTGCGCTGGTAGAATCAGTGCGTGCTCCAGTACCCACCAGCGCTTGCCAGTAAAATTCTAGCGTTTCCAGCGCTTCGCAGTGTGCCCCAGCATCACAGCAGTTAAGCCATTGCCCCTATCACTGCGACACAGCTTTTTCCCAGAGCACCCAGTGAAGTACCAGTGATTACAAACGTGTTCTAGTGTCTTCAGCGTGTGCCTGTGCAAAAAACATACTGCTGGCATCACGGTGTTTTTGTTTTCGCAATAGAGTATATATATATATATATATATATATATATATATATATATATATATATATATATATATATATATATATATATATATATATATATATTGCATTGATGTACGAGCCACTGTGGCTCATACCCGTTTTGGGCTACAAAGTAGAAGAAAACGTTTTCGTTGCTCTGGTTCGGGTGAATTCCTGGCTGCAGGTCTTGTTTTGGCTCGCGGCATTACTGGTGAAGGTGCTGGGTACGTGTACTTCGGCTGTGTCGGCCATCGTGGAGACAGCTACCTCTCCCAGAGCAAGAAGCAGCCGCCGTCTGCGTGGGTTACTCCCTGAATTTGGTCCCTTGACATCGACACCCAGAAAGATGGCAACTCCTATGACAAGCCAGGCGGTCCAAACCAGCGACGCCCATGGTTCCCTTCTCACCCATGTTTTTCATGCGCCACAGACACCAAAGCCGTTCCATGGAGACATCTTCGAGGATGTTGATGACTGGCTCAACCACTTTGATCGCGTTGCCAGTATCAACGAATGGGACGATGTTCGCAAGCTGCGCCGAGTTTACTTTTACTTGGAGGATTACTCGAAGACGTGGTACGAGAACCACTAGGGCTCCTTTGCAACCTGGCAAGAGTTTAGCCGTCAGCTCCGTGACGCCTTTCGGAACACCGAGAGGAAGGAGAGGGCTGAAAAAGCCATATCCTGTAAAAACCAGCGGCTGAACGAACGAGTATGCATGTTTGTCGAGGACATGCTTCGGCTATTCAAGCGCATGGACCCTGCCATGCCCGAGGAAAAGAAGGTGAGGCATTTGATGCGCGGAGTAAAAGAACAGCTTTTCGCTGGACTTGTGCGCAATCCACCAACGACAGTCGCCCAGTTCGTCAGTGAGGCGACCACTATGGAACGTACGCTGCAGCAGCGGTCATCACAATACGAACGCCAGATCCCGGCCACCGCATGCTCTATTGGCTCTGACAGCGAGAGACAGGCCCTCGCAGACTTCATTCGAAGTATTGTTCGGGACGAACTGCGATAGCTTCAGGCGGTGGGATCCCATCAACCTGTGTCTGGCCTCGCGGATGTAATCAGACAAGAAGCCAGGCAGACCGTCATACCACTGACCCCAATCACACCACCGATTCCCGAGGCGCCAGTCCTGACATACGCAGTGGCATTGCGATCCCCTGTGCCACCGGCTACAGATCCTGCTATGTAGCCCAGGTACCAGGCTATGCAGTCATTCCACGCAACTGCTTTCTAGCCCGCCTCACGGCTCAAGGTTCCCGAGCACACCCACCTATCTGCAGTCTACCTCAAGACAAAGTGGTAGCAAGGCAAGCACGTGGCGCACCTCGGATAACTGTCCGCTCTGCTATCACTGCGGCGAAGCGGGTCACGTATACAGGAACTGTCAATACCGGCAACTAGGTCTCCGCGGCTTCCATCCTGATGCTCGATTCCCGCGCTACGGTGAGCGCCCCCGCGAAATCGAAGCCTATCTCACGGGCCAGCGAACACCTTCGACTGTTCAGCACCACCAGTCGAGATCACCGTCGCCTCGCCAGTCTACGTCACCCAGTTTGCCCTCATCGTCTTCCGCTCCTTTCAGAAGCCGGTCACCAAGTGCCCGCAGGGGAAACTAGGAACGGCGACTTCTGGGGGTCAAGTCGTGGCCCGGCGAACTGTAAAAGACCCTCATTCGACGCAACGACCAGACGAGAAACATTCCGGTTTTGCAGTGTTCTCCGACAGCAGAAAGATCGTTTCTGCCGAAATCGCCGTCTTCGTCGACAATCATGCTGTCAACGCCCTCGTCGACACTGGCGCCGACTATTCCGTAATGAGCGCCGCACTGGCATCTCAACTGAGGAAGATTACCACACCATGGCAAGGACCGCAGTTGCGCACGGCAAGGGGCCGTCTGGTGATGCTTACCGGTATGTGCACGGCACGCATTCGTATACGTACGTCGACATTTGCACACTCTTTCCTCGTATTGCGCGTGTTCTCTCGGCCATTCATTCTAGGAATGGACTTCCTTCGTGAATACGGCGCCGTCATCGACCTCCCTGAATTACTTGTGTCGTTCGAGGATCCTTTTAGCGCTGCAACTGACAGTACACAATTCCGGAAAAGAGCACTTCGTGTTACCGACGATTCTCTGACTCTCCCACCTAGAAGCAGCCTCTTTGTCGAAGTATAATTGGGACAGGACATGTCTGACGCGGTAATTGCAGAGGCCAATTTGTCTCTCCTTATTTCACGACAAATCTGCGTTGCCTGAGGAATCATTCAGCCTAGCAAAAGGCATGTTCACCTGCTCGTCACGAACTTCAGCGACGAATATCGCCACCTAACGAAACACACTGCCATTGCATATTGTGAAGAACTTGCCGATGCCGATGATTCGCCCACGTTAGCTTTATTTTCATCGAATGGCCACCCTGACGAGGCGTTCGCGACCACTCTCGACGTAAACGAGAGACTACCTTCGTCTCAACGAGAAAGCCTCTTGCGTTTACTCGGCTCATTTCAAGACTGCTTTGCCACTACGTCAAAGGTTAAACAGACACCACTTGCTCAGCACCGTATCATCACGGAACCCACCGAGAGACCCATCCGACAACACGCCTATAGGGTGTCGCAAAACGAGCAAGACGCTATACGTGACCAAGTCCAGCAGATGCTTCAGGACGACGTCATCCAGCCATCAACCAGTCCCTGGGCTTCGCCAGTTGGGCTAGTAAAGAAGAAGGACGGTACGTTGCGTTTTTGCGTTGATTACCGTTAACTGAACAAGGTCACTAAAAAGGACGTTTATCCTCTACCCCAGATAGATGACTCGTTGGACCGTATACGCAACGCTAAATATTTTTCTTCTATGAATTTACGTAGCGGCTACTGGCAAATTGCAGTGGATGAGCGCGACCGAGAAAAGACGGCGTTTATTACTCCCGACGGCCTGTACGAGTTTAAACTGTTGCCTTTCGGTCTATGCTCAGCACCAGCTACTTTCCAAAGAATGATGGATACGGTTCTCACAGGGCTCAAATGGCAATCATGTCTTGTTTACCTTGATGACGTCGTGGTCTTCGCAGACACGTTTGAACAACACGTCCGACGTCTTCATGCAGTACTTCAGGCAATCAGAACAGCGGGGCTTTCTCTCAAACCCGAGAAATGTCATTTTAGATATGAAGAACTGAAGTTCCTTGGTCACGTTGTGAGCCATGTCGGCATTACCCCATCTCCCAACTATTCTGCAACCGAGAAAGAATGCCTCGCTGTTTCTGGGCCATAACAAAGTTCCGCCCATACTTGTATGGCCGCCCATTCAGGGTAGTTAGCGGTACCGCCATTCCCTTTGTTGGCTCGCAAATCTCAAAAATCCCTCAGGTCGTCTAGCACGATGGAGCCTTCGGCTACAAAATTTCGATGTCACCATCGTCCACAAATCTGGGCGGAAACACATCGACGCCGACTGTCTCTCACGTGCACCGGTCGAAAATGCCAACACGGACCTTGAAGACGACGACACTTTTCTTTCTGCCGTATCAGCAACCCACTTGGCTGAGCAACAGCGTCACGACTCGGAGCTCATTCCGCTCATTGACTACCTGGAAAGACGCAATTCCCACCCTCCTCGAAGATTTGCACGCTCACTATCCTCCTTTTGTTTTCACAATGGAGTGCTTTACAAAAAGAAATTTCATCCTACACAAGCTAAGTATCTGCTTGTTGCACCAACTACGCTTCGTGGGGATATTTTACGTGCGTGTCTTGATGAGCCATCGTCCGGACACCTCGGTTATACGCGCACGCTGCAACGGATTCAACGCTCCTACTACTGGCCGCGTCTCGCAAAGACTGTGAAGCATTACGTTCGCACATGTCGCAACTGTCAGCGACGTAAGGTTCCACCTTTACGACCAGCGGGACTACTGCAACGAATAGGCCCACCAAAGGCGCCCTTTCATCAGATTGGCATGGATTCGCTGGAGTCATTCCCCACGTCTTCGTCTGGAAACCGGTAGATTGTGGTCGCTACCGACTACTTAACACGCTACTGTGAAACGAAGGCGCTTCCAAAAGCAACCGCAGCAGATGTCGCCCAATTTTTTGTGAACAACATCTTCTTACGTCATGGTGCTCCAGCTGTCGTCATAACTGATCGTGGGGCCGCTTTCACCGCAGAGATGCTGCAAGAAGTCCTGCGATTAAGTGGCACGGAACATCGTAAAACAACGGCTTACCACCCGCAAGAAAACGGGCTGACTGAACGACTCAATAAGACAATTGCAGACATGCTGTCAATGTATGTGGACATCAATCACAAGAACTGGGACGCCATACTTCCCTACGTAACTTTTGCGTATAACACTGCTGTTCAAGAAAGTACCGGTTTCACACCTTTTCGCTTAATCTACGGTCGCGAGGTCACGACGATGCTAGACGCCATGCTCCTGCCCGACAACTTAAAAATATACCGCACCGATGCCACCAAATTCGCGCAGTGTGCAGAAGAGGTCCGTCAAATTGCTCGTCACCGTATTTAACATCACCAAACCGCAGACGCACGCCGCTACCATCTTCGTCACCGTGAAGTTATTTTCAAGCCCGCTGATGAAGTCTGGGTGTTGACCCCTATCCGACAACCTGGCCGTTCAGAAAAGCTTCTTCGCCGCTACTTCGGCACTTACAAGGTCGTACGACGCCTCAGCGACGTCACATACGAGGTTCTCCCAGAAGGCACTTCGAGACGTTCCCGTTTCACCCCGCGAAATGAAGTCGTTCACGTTTCACGGCTGAAACCATACTTTTCGCGCTGTGAATCGCCAGTGAGTGACTGACTTTATTCGTCTCTCCCTTATAGTTTTTCTTATTTTTCTTAATTCTCATTTACCTCTTGACTCCACAACCAACTATGTTATTCCGCCTTACGCCATTCATTTTGCTTGCATGGTAATTTTCATCTCATTTTTTTTTTTGCATTCATGCACGGCATCGAGACGATGCTTCTTGGGAGAGGGGGTAATGCCACCATTAATGAACGAGCCGCTGTGGCTCATACCCGTTTTGGGCTACGAAGTAGAAGAGAACGTTTTCGTTGCTCTGGTTCGGGTGAATTCCTGGCTGCAGGTCTTGTTTTTGCTCACGACAATATATATATATATATATATATATATATATATATATATATATATATATATGAGATATAACAGACAGTAATGCCAAGGAATGTACAGTGGAAGTTATTAGAACCAATGGAATGTAAATAAGAAGAAAGAAAAGTGGATGAAAAAATTACCAACTGTGAGCAGGAATCGAACCTACGACCTTCGAACACGGCAAAACACGGCGAAACGAGCCCTTAGGTATACACTTCTTTCCCTTATATATATATATATATATATATATATATATATATATATATATATATATTTCGACGGTTTATTTCGACGTTTCGGCCTAGAGTCTGTCTAGGCCGAAACGTCGAAATAAACCACGTTGTGACCGCTCACGGAGAATCTACTGGACTATATATATATATATATGAGATCTAACAGACAGTAATGCCAAGGAATGTACAGGGGAAGTTATTAAAAGCCAATTGAATCTAAATAAAAAGAAATAAAAGTGGATGAAAAAATAACTAGTCGTGAGCAGGAATCGAACCTACAACCTTCGAATAACGCGTTCGATGCTCTGTGGTTCGATAACGCGTGGTATCTCAGTGGTTAGAGCATCGTACGCGTTATTAGAAGGTCGTAGGCTCGATTCCTGCTCATGGCTGGTTATTTTTTCACCCACTTTTCTTTCTTTTCATTTACATTCCATTCGTTCTAATAACTTCCCCTGTACATTCCTTGGCATTACTGTCTGTTAGATATCATTAATATTGTGTTAAACACAGAAAAACGAGCCCTTAGGTATACACTTCTTTCCCTTATATATATATATATATATATATATATATATTACAATATGTATATATATATATATATATATATATATGTGTATATATAAAATATAACAGACAATTGAAAGGTCATAGGTTCGATTCTTGCTCACGGCAAGCTATTTTTCCACTTTTCTTTCTTCTTATTTACATTACATTGGTTCTAATAACTTTCCCTATACACTCCTCGACTTTATCGTCTGTCAAATCTTATTATTATTGTGTAAGAACACAAAAAACGAGCCCTTAAGTATACTCTTTCCTTTATATATATATATATATATATATACATATATATATATATATATATGTATATATATGGTCCCGTTGTTTTCAATTGCTGCAAAGTTTGAGGTCGACTATGAATGCTAATACATCATGAATGTTGTTTTTGCAGAAAAAATGTGTTTTGTTAAAAATTCAGCTTTCTTATCAACAGTCAAATGTCTCTAACAATACTCAAATCATACCTGCACTTATTTAAGCTGTGTCTTGGCTATTCCTGCTGCTTGTAATGTTTTGTGTTCTTTCCTATAATATTATGTAAAGTTTTTTGTCTTTAAGAACAGTTTTACGAATACTCAAAGTAGGTTATTACCTATGCCCTATGTATCAATAGCATATAAACTTGCAGTAATTACATACAGCACGACTTGCATTTCGATTTGCCTCTTTTGAAGTGTGCCATCCACCGATGTCTGCATTCAACAGTGGGTGTCACGCTGCCATTTCCTCTCTGTGCGTTTCGCAGTTCTTGAGATGTACATAATATTGCATAAAGTTTTCATAGCGTATATTACCGGGCGGGAATATTTCCCTCAAAACGGAAGTCGTACGCTGACTAGGGCTACAGCCAAGGGTGCTGGCGAAGAAGCGCACACCTTTTAAAACTTGCGACACCAATCTGAACAACCTCTCCATTTGCAGCCGGTCTATTCTCCATCCTTCATTGGACACCAAAAAGGTGGCAGGCCGCAGAGGTCTGTGCAGCATTTTTCACTAAAACTGAAAGTGTGGAAGTGTATTCGGTCAATATTTGGTAGAGAGGAGGGTATTTATATAGCTTAAAGTTTCGTAGCGTTATAAGCCGTTCTAAAATCGTTCTATCTATTTGTATGTTAATGAATATGGTTTGAAGAAGTATTTATCTGCAATTAGTGAGAGTCTAAACTGTTTTGCTCATTGAATATTTTCATGAAAGAAGGCTACTTCACGCGTACCAAGGCCTATATTTCACACGCCTCACTTCACCCATCTTTAAATTAACGTGCAGAAGAAAAAAAAACAAGATCACATGAATCTTCCATTGCCTTGCCATGGCATAGGAGAAGCTGGAAAATCTTGTTTTTTGTCAAGAAGAAACGCTTCATAATGATGTGAAATATGTACTTTAAAATGCTGTACTTGCTGCTGACGAAATTCATTCTAAAAAGCTTGGGGATTTGTGGATCCTCCAACACACGCAAATAATTGTCTAGCTGCTGTTTAGGAAACAACGGTTTGTAAATCACAAGCAAGAGCACATAAACAAACAATACATAGCACCTCACGCTGTCAGTGTCGTCAGTGAATAAAGACATAACCTACACAACTCACAAGTGTGAACACAGCAGCAAACAAAAACTGACTTTTCGTAGTGAAGAAAACATTTCCTCAGAAACCGCAGATCACAATCCTCTACTGTGAAATCATGAGTAACGTGAATGGAATTTATAGAGCGATTGAACACAAGAGAGCAAACAAACAAAAGAACGCGTTCAAAAGGTTGGCGATCGTCGTCAACAGATATGATCGACATTAGGGCATTCCACTTTGAACGCCATCCGACGAAAAAAGTAACAGGAACCTTTTCTCTTTGTGACTCACTACTGTGTATGCTTTGCTATTTTATAGTTATTGACAGGACAATTAAGCATTCACAAACTGCCCACCAGAATAGCGCCAGGCAGTGTTATTTCACTCAGAACACGTCAACCCCATCTAAACGTGAGTAAGCAACTTAGCATTCATGAAGAAGCACAAACACACAAGCGAAGAAAACATAAAGAAATCTATTTCAAACGTCATCGACTGTCGTCAACAAAACAGATTTGCTCTATAGCCTTCCCGTATGTGAATAAGCCCGGAAAAACATTAAAAGTTCAACTTTTTCTATAGTTCATTTTTGCCTCACGAAAACGGCTTCGAAACTTAACTGAAAGGAATAAAATCGCTCGTTTCATAATTTTATATACAAAACCTAACAGCTTGAATGAAGTCGTGCAGCGCTTGGGCACAGCAGAGCTGGCAGACATGAGGTGTGCAAACCGGCGCACGTGATATGAAAGAGAAGCAGAAGATTAAGAGGATGTGATGAAGAGAACGCTGTCAGCGTGTGCTGGTTGATAAATTTCATAGTTTTTACACCAAAAAGACAACAATATCGCTGGCATTCTACTTAGTATGCATGGCTATGCTGTCTCTCTTTTGGACATGGATTGGCGTAACGAAGGCACATTTGCTTGTAGCATGGCCTTCTGCAGCTGGCAGAGCAGGTGATTGCGCAAAAGAGAGGACAACCTCCTTTCTTTTTTCTAGCGCCTTGGTAGTCATACAATGTATTTACTTATTTTGTTATTTATTTATAAATTTTCGTTTATTTATTTACTTTTGAAGCACTGCAGACACATAATAAAAGCCGGAAGGGTGAAAATTAGTACAAACACTCTAAAAAGGGAAAAAAACCAGATAGCCCCACCGCGGTGGTCTAGTAGCTAAGGTACTTGGCTGCTGACCCGCAGGTCGTGGGATCGAATGCCAGCTGTGACGGCTGCATTTTCGATGGAGGCGGAAATGATGTAGGCCAATGTGCTCAGATTTGGGCGCACGTTAAAGAACCCCAGGTGGTCGAAATTTTCGGAGTCCTTCACTACGGCGTATCTCATAATCGTATGGTGGTTTTTGGACGTTACACTTCACATATCGATCAAAAAACACCAGATTGGAGTTTTTGGTTTGTATTCTGGATCACTCCCATATGTACATGTTTTTAAGCCCTCGAAATGGGAGTAAAAAACGCCCATGTGGCTGGGCACACAAAGGGCGTGGATTAAGCAAAAACTTTATTCATTTTGTGGCTCAGTGAAAACGAACCCAAAGTTCTATAGTTCTTACTTGGGAGTATTTTAGGTGTATTAGGGCATTGTTTTACCCCCTTATAGGTGTTTTCAAGAGGCAAAACGGGAATTTTTTAATCACGTGACCACGCTGTTTTAGTTGTTTTTTTATTTTATTTGGGAGTAAATAGGTGTAATCTAAAGTATTTTTGGTATTAAATGGGAGTAACCACTTAAGCCGGAACCCTCTCTGAAGAAGTATTTTCGCAAGGCTGCAGGCTGCATTCTAAAAAAATTAGACGCAAACAAAAGCTTATCTACAGCCCAAACACCAAAGAAAACTACGGATCCTTTCAGTGTTTCTGTTTAAGCACTACGAGAGCTCACAGACTGAAGACTTACAAAATATTTATTATGAAGGTTATATTACACACAAAGAACAACTCTTGTGGTCATTTCCCAGGAGTTAGCATGCTTATTGACCACAGGATTTGTACAGCACAAAAAAAATTATTACCACCACATAAAGCACCGAAAGTACAAACACTACAAACACAAATTTTTCACATTATTGTACTATACAGTTGAAAAGTAAAAATCAAATGAAATACAAACATTCAAATGCACTTTGCTAATCACATTAGAGTATCTGACTAGAAATACACAAAACTTCTATTAGAAGATCACCTATTTTATTAAAAAGTGCATTTCTACAGCTATGGTGCTGTAAACGACTATGCCTGAGAAGATATATGTAGAACTTCACAATAATGTGTGGATAGATCAACTTACGGCAATTGTTTGAATTAAATGCCGTACCATTGACTGAAGTTTCTGGAGAGATTTCTGGACAATTTTGCCGTGGCACACATATAACATACAGAATAAACGAACAATCCTCAAATGCATTAGAGGGATGCACCTATAATTTAAAAAAAACCTGAAGGCACTATTAGATACGCTTTCATGTTACAAAGCCATTTTCTCCAGACTATTCCGAATCAGATTCAAATAACAACAGTACAAGAGAGGATGAAGAGTGTAATACAATAAATATGTTGCTTCAGTACTATTAGCGATATATTGATCAAGCTCAAAGAAAACATTCATGAACATAAGAAGAAGCGCACATTCCACATAAATGAGTAATGCATTAAAAGTGTTAAGAAAACATAACACTGAAAAACTGGACAGAATAAGCAGACACCTTTTTCTGTCTCATTTTGTGATGTATGCTCTGCTAATGCTTTCTATTGAGTATATTTTAAGTTGTCTAAGCTTCAACTTTTTTAGCATATTGAAAATAATATGGCAGTGAGGCAAACTGTCACACACACACACAACAAATAAAAATGCAGCATTACAACATCAGAACTTACAATACACAATAATAAATCGTCACTGACGTCAGCTAGCATACTTGCACGCAATTGGGTCATGCCTATCTAAACCAATCAGTATTTCACCGACCACCACGAATATAGCTAAAATAGTTACCACCATGTTTCTAGAAGCTCGAAACTTGTCCTGCTCGTTCAGTTCCATTGACGAAAACATTCCTGCATATGTTACGGATAAGACGCGACTCACCGATTCACCAGCGAACAAATGGAGACCACCCTTCGTCCTCTTCGTCAGGCACCCGTCAATGTCATGATGCATGTAGCATAATATCCGGCGGCCGAAGCGCCGTCTCGGCGCATCTAGATGTCAACGTGAGCGGGAGAGTGGTAAGGCTTCAAGTGTGCTCCATGTACGATATTGGTGGTCTGGGAGGCAGTTGAAGGCGATGGGGCAGCAGGGGCAATTTTGTATGTCACAGGAGTAATTTCACGAAGGACTCGATATGAACCTGTGTAGCGGGAAAGAAGTTTTTCCGACAAGCCGACTTGATGGGTCGGGGACCAAAGCAGCACCATTGAACCGGCTAAGAAGTGCACGTCGTGGTGCCGTTGACTGTAAAAAACGCCACTGGTTCTCTTGAGAGGCCAAAAAGCGAGCGCGGGCGATTTCGAGTGCGGAGGCAGCCCGTGTGATAGCGTCAATGGCATATTCGCTGGTTGGTGTCGCGGTAGACAGAATGACTGTATCTAGGGGCAATGTAGGTTCCCGGCACAACAACAGAAAAAATGGGGAGTAAGCGGCAGCGTCATGGCGAGAAGAATTGTAGCCAAATGTGACATACGGCAACGCGAGATCCCAGTCGGTATGGTTGGTAGAAACATACTTAGTGAGCATGTCTGCAAGAGTTTAATTTAGACACTCTGTGAGTCCATCGGTTTGCTGGTGGTATGACGTAGTCAGCTTGTGTCTCGTTTGACTAGACTGCAAGATGTTGGCTATGACCTTCGACAAAATGGTGCGGCCATGGTCTGTAAGTAGCTGCCGTGGGGCTCCGTGCTGCAAAATCACGTCGTTGAGGAGGAAGTCGGTGACATCTGTGGCGCAGCTTGTTGGAAAAGCTCGTGTGATGGCACAACGCGTGGAGTAATCGGTGGCTATGGCTATCCACTTGCTACCCGAGGAAGACAAGGGTAAAGGGCCAAGTAGGTCCAAGCCAACGCGGAAGAAACGGTTCTGATAGTATGTCAAGTTGTAGAAGGCATCCGGCGGGAAGTGTGGTTGATGTTTTGCGGCGCTGGAATTTCTCACAAGCCGCAACGTACCTTCTGACGGAGCGTGCAAGCTCTGGCCAAAAGAAGCGTCGACGTATTCAGTCGTAAGTGCGTGACACACTAGGCGACCAGCATTCGGTAGGTCATGAAGTTCATGTAGAACTTGCGAGCGAAGGTGTGTCGGAATGACAAGCAACAGGGCCAGTCCGTCTGGCTGAAAACATTCGTGGTATAATACACCATCGTGGAGCACGAATGAGCGATGGGACTGATTGGAAGATGGTGATTCGAGGCGCTCAATGATAGCATGCAAGGACACATCATGGCGCTGCTCGTCACCGATGCATGGCATTTGTGAAAGGGAAAAGACGCAAGGCTCAGTGTCGGTGTCAGGCATAGAGCTCGACTCAGCAACTGCGAAGCGGGACAGGCTGTCTGCGTCCTGATGTAGGCGTCTCGACTTGTACGTTACCGTGTAGGTATACTCTTGCAGTTGCAGAGGCCAGCGCCCGAGCGGGCCAGTAGGATCCTTCAGAGATGAAAGCCAACATAGCGCATGGTGGTCCGTTATTACAGAGAAAGTCGTGCCATATAAATATAGGCGGAACTTTGTGACTGCCCAATGAAGAGCAAGACATTAAGGCTCTGTTTATTGTATAGTTGCACTCGGCCGCTGTGAGAAGGTGGCCAGCGTAGGCGATGACTCGGTTGTGTCCCCGCTAGCGCCGGGCTAGACGGCTCCAATCCCGTGACCACTCGCAGCAGTTCTGACTTCTGTCTGAGCGGACGGGTCAAAGTGGGCCAACATTGGTGGAGTCGTGAGAAGGGTGATGAATTGACGAAAATCGGCCGCTTGAGCGGAAACCCACGTAAAAGTCGCGTCTTTCTTCAGAAGGTTGATGAGTAGTCGAGCAATCTTTGCAAAATCTTTCACAAAGCTTCGAAGATAGGAAGAAATTCTCACAAAGCTCCAGACGGACGTCCTTCACAGACTGCGGTACAGGAATGCTCCTCATGGCACAAATTTTCTCTGGGTCAGGCTGCACACATGATGCGTCGACGAGGTGGTCAAATATCATAATCTGCTGGCGGCCGAATTGACATTTCGACGAGTTTACTTGAAGGCCAGCAGTGCGGAAGATGTCGAGAACCGCTGACAAAGGCTGGAGGTGTGTCTCAAATGTGGGCGAATATGCAAGGACATCATCTAGGTAGCACAGGCATGTTGACCACTTGAATCCTTGAAATAGCGAGTCCATATCAAACGCTCAAACATGGCTTGGGCGTTGCATAGCCCAAACGGCATCACCTTTCGTCATCAATTCGGGGCAAAGGATAAACGTCATTTTTCGTGAATGGCGGTAATGAACGCAAAAGCACCACGTGTGATCTTTCTTTTTACGAGCGAAACAGGAGATGCCCAAGGGCTCGAGGAGGGCTCAATACTTTCGTCGGCTAGCATCTAGTTGACTACTTGAATTACCTTACGCTCTGTGGCAGACACCCGGCATGGTCGGCGGTAATTGGGAGGAGAATCACCAGTATTAATGCGGTGCTTCACGAGGGAAGTCTGACCGAGTGGACTGCTGTCGATGTCAAATATATTGTGAAAGGAAGCCACAAGACAGAATATGGCTTCGGATTGCTCAGGTTTGAGTTTCGGGTCGATCATAGGGCGCAAGGCCGCGTCGACGGATGTGGCATCCTGCGGGCAACAAGGAAAATCGGAGCATGCGTCTGCCGCACGCTCCGTAGTCTGTAGTTTTTCGACGATTGTCCTAGAGGGCGTTGAAATTTTTTTTTCAAAAATGTTTTGGAATGGACTCAATAAAAAGGTATTTACGACAAAGTAACAAATTGATTCAACTACAAAAATAATCACCTATTTATATACATCAATTTTTGAGGGCTTTTTACACGAGAAAAGTGCATTAATTTGTTGAAGCATATTTTTTCCAGGATATTGGCTAGCTCAAAGATCACACATAAGGTATGTGCAATGAGCCTGTTTAACATGCTACCAATTAAATTAACATAGGTGCTCAAAGTGTAGCAGTTCATGTAAAAGTGCTAATTTCCTTTTTTTTTCAGAATACTCTGCATACAGCAGCACAAATAGTACCTCTGTATTTGACTAACAATATGCAAGATAGCTCATTTGAAAGTGTTATGTATGAGCTAAACAGTTACTATGAGCTAAGCAGTTACTAAGCAGTATTAGTTTCTAACTTCAGAAGTTTTTTTGAATCGAGTATTTTTTACAGCTTTTTACCTATGCAACTCAAGCAGCATGATGCATTCACAAAGGCAATCCTCAACTCAAGCCGACTGGCCTAGGATGCAGATGGCAAACTTCGTGCTATCTACAAGGCAATGTATTTATTACCTGCATTCTATTGCTAACAAAAATTCGTAACAGTGAATTTGGTCAATGTGGTGACTTCAAAAGAACCATCTAGCGTTAGCGATTTATAGTCCCTAATGCTACTTCCCTATTAATTTCAGCAAATGCAGAAGGCGTGTTTTACACACTTATGAAAAGTTTATTCATGTTCAGTGCGCAAGTACCGTTCACGAAATACACTGATGAATGCAGTTCTAATACATTTTTTTCAGTTTTCCGGATAACACCTCAATGAGTATTTTCATAGTGTATATTCTACTCCTAGTGCTTCCCCATCTGTCATAAATGCGGACAATGCTGTAAATGTAAACTTTATTTCTTATTCTGGTGTCGTTTCTTTGTTGTTTACCTCAAAGACTAAGACTTCTTGCGGTCCCGGCAATATCCCCAACATATTTTTGCGTCGCTCTGCAGAGTCTGTTGCAAAATACTGACTCGTCATTTTTTCGAGTCTCTCTGTTGTCAGCGGAATTGCCAGATGACTGGAAGTCGGCGCGAATAGTTCCTATATTCAAGAAAGGTGACCGCCTAGTACTACAAAATTATCGACCGATCTCCTTAACATCTTCATGCTGTAAGCTTATCGAACACTTAATAGCTCATAAATTAAATGAATTTTTAGAAGAACGCTCAGTTTTAACAAATCATCAACATGGGTTTCGAAAAGTATTTTCTACTACAACACAATTGGTTACTATCGTTTAGACGTTTGCAGCTTGTCTTGATGCTAACAGCAAAATTGATGCAATATTCTTAGACTACCGTAAGCATTCGACACAGTTCCACACGATAAACTAATTATAAAGCTCCGGTTAGTTGGTATACCAGAATTATTCATCTTCTGGATCTCAGCTTACCTACTCAATCGCAACCAATATGTTCAGGTAGAAGAAAAACAATCGGGCTGCCTTCCTGTGACTTCTGGCGTTCCGCAGGGGAGCGTACTAGGCCTCCTTCTGTTTCTGGTCTACATTAATGACATTTTCAATGTAATTAGCACCCCGGTAAAAATTCGTCTATTTGCTGACGATTGTGTTTTGTTTAGAGATGTAACCTGCATTAGGGGACCAATGTGATCCTAATACTAACTTAGGCAATATATCAAAATGGTGTGAACAATGGGGAATGCTTCTTAATGCAAACAAATGTGTGTATCTCCCCATAATACGGAAAAAGTCCCATTACCACTACACATACAATTTAGCTGAAGCACGTTTACTTTAAGTAGCTTCCTATAAATACTTAGGCTTAACGTTAACAAGTACCTAATCCTGGAATATGCACATAAATAACATCTGCTCTGCCACTTTACGTAAATTATGCTTCTCCGCCACAAGCTCAAGACTGCTCCGCCTAGTGTTAAACTACTCTCCTACTTTTCCTTAATTAGGCCTAAACTTGAGTACACCTCCATAGTTTGAGATCCCCACACAAAACTTAACGTTCGAAACCTAGAAAAATTCAAAGAAAAGCAGTACGATTCATATATAGTGAGTTATGTCAACTGTCTCCCCCACTGCATTACTAACGGCAAATGGTATAGAGCTATTACAAATTCGAAGAAAAAAAGTCGGCTACAGTTCCTTTCAGACTTAGTGAACCACAGGCTACCCTTAGACACCACAGCATACGTATTCCCCTTGTTAAGCAGACCCACTCGACACCACTAGCCTCATTCCTTAACGCCAATCTTCGCAAGGACTGATACTTTTCGGTACTCCTACTTCCCACAAACAATAGATGATTGGAATAAACGAACCGAAGCATTTCCTCAATGCCCTTGACCATTTGTGTAAATACTCTTCTTCCATGGCTTCCTTGAATAGTATTATCACCTTGTTGTTCAATTGATACTTCTTTTAAGTCCTAACCCCTCTGTTTTGTAGCAAAGAAATTCTGTAAAAAACGCTTTGCAACCTTGTTTCATTCTGTTATTCAGAGTGTTTCATGTAGGCTCACCCTGATTGGACTTTTTGTCCGCAGTAATATATAAATAAATAAATAAACAAATAAATAAATAATACCTTGCTTCTTGAGTCCCGAACCTTGTGATGAGACTACACACAAAGGAAGAGCTTCATATTACAAACTCAGAGTCTAGCTTACTGTCTTCTATCACTTGTTTTGTGGGTAATGTAGTGTTATTGCGTATTGTACACTTTTTTAACGGCTTGATAGCTTATTTCGGAGTCATCACTAGGAAATAAGGGAGAGCTGCTCGACTACCCCCTCGCTCCCTTGCTTTTCAGATATTTTTCAGATAAGCAGATATACCTGTACAGACACAAATGCACACATGCATGTACATAAAGTGTGACTGACACTTTATCTTTTCACACCACCTCACACAAAAGAACATTTCTTTTGCTATGCTACCCGTCACTACACTCTAGCCACACTCCTTGTAGTGCGCCTGTGTTGAGAGCAGAACACAGATGATAACTCCATTTTTTTGCGGTTGCTTTATAGATGGCACCAAGATTGCCGTCTACATGTCTATCAGTGAGCTTAGGCGGAATATTGCCTTTGAGTGTGCATCATGCTGCTCAGTTACGTAGGTCAAAAACTGTAAAAGAAACAATAAATTAAAATTTATATTTTTAGCTTATATAAAAATTGGCAGATCCTACGTATAATGGGAATCAATGATATGCGAAGCGCGAATGGCAAATGTTATGTCACTTTAAAAATAGCAAAACGTAACGAGGTGGAGGTAAACAATGCTGTGCATGACTTCCATGTCATGATTATCATGTTTGGATGTGTCGTTTACCTTCGACTTCTATTCATGTCACATGATACCAAATTTAGCATATGTGGAGCAAGCAAAACGGCTGCGAGCACGCTATGATCGTGGTATGTTGTCATGTTTTTACATGACACGCCCATCAGGATAATCACGTTTGTACCAGTCATACGTTTCGTCATTCATTGACGTCACGTAACACCAAATTTGGTATATGTGAAGCTAGCAAAGTGGCCGTGAGTGCATCACGAAAGGCCCAATATACATCATTGTAGCGTTGACGCGCACGCACGCTGGGCCCAGCGACGCTACGTTAGCAAATTACGAGCACCTATAGTATGACATCAGGTGCGACCTGAGGCGATCGGCGTGGCCCGACGGCAACTGGCACAAAGTGTGACATGCTGCATTTCGCGCCGATGCGATACCCAGACAACACTGAGTCTCCCTCTTTTCATAATGGAGGGACGCTGGACGTCCTGAAACGCGCATGCGTCAAAGCAACCCAGCGCGGCGCGCCTGCGAGTATCTGGCAAGACCGGCGCCTGGCGTCGCAACGCCGGAGAGACGCGACGAAATAAACGCCGGCGAGCACGCGCAATGCGTCAAGTGTATTGGTGTCTTGACTGTGGCATGTAGTCATGTTTTCCCATGACACGCATCTCATGATTAACATGTTTGCGCGAGTCACATACCTTCGTCGTACATTGGGGTCGCGTAATACCGAGTTTGGTACATGTGCAGCTAGCGAAACGGCCGCGAACGCATCATGAGCGTAGCATGTAGTCATGCTGTTACATGACATGCATATAATGTTTATCATGTTTGCACCAGTCTCATACCTTCGTCATCCATTCACGTCCTGTAATACCCAATTTGGTATAAGTGAAGCTAGCGAAACGGCTTTGAGCGCATCATAAACGAGGCATGTAGTCATGTTTTTTACATGGCACGCATCTCATGATTATCATCTTTGCACCAGTCAATACCTTTGTCATCCATTCACGTACTGCAAATACTAAATTTGGTATATGTGACGCTAGCGAAATGGCTGCAATCCCATTATGAGCGTGGAACGTATTCATGTTGTTACACGACACGCCTGTCACGATTCTCATGTTAGGGTCTGTCACTTCTGTACGCCGTGCAATCATGGCATACCACACCAGTTTTGCAACATGCCATGTGAGCAGAACCACCGCAAAAGCTGCAGGACCATGAAATATAAATTATGACTTTCATGACATACATGTACTGATTTTTATGTTATGACAAGTCAAATATGTTTTTCATGCAGTCTTGTTATGCCATATCAAGTTTGGTATCAATACCATTATTGATACGGCCAGGAGAGCTAAAAGTCGTAGGTGAATAGATAGATAGATAGATAGATAGATAGATAGATAGATAGATAGATAGATAGATAGATAGATAGGTAGATAGATAGATAGATAGATAGATAGATAAATAGATAGATAGATAGATAGATAGATAGACACGCTCAAAGCTTCGCATTCAAAAGTATTACTCACTAGTAACTGCACCTATGTCCAGCTAATACATAACGCTTTCAAGTGATTGGATTGGATAAACTTTTCGTTGGTCCTCTGAGACACAGATCACAGTGTTGCGGGCAGCTCCCACGCGGGGACTGAGATGCCAAGCTCCTCAGCCGCCTCACGGGCTTCGCTTTCAAGTGAGATATGCATATGTTTTGCCCAAGCACGAAGGCGACTTTTGACGCTAATTACAGACACCCCCCCCCCAAAAACTATACCTTGCAATTTTTTTCTCAGATGATCTGCTATAGATGGTTTCACTGTATGTAAACAAACTGGCTCGTGCCGAACAGCCTTCCCCAGCAGACTTCCGGTGTGGCACTTACAGCAATGCTTTTTTAAAGGTTCAGGCGGTGTTTTCGTGATGTGTTTCAGTTTGCTGATCTGTTATTCCTGGCGCATTCCTCAGGATGTGTTTACAGCAACGTATAAGGGGCTCACTGCTCGCGTGGCCGATGGGCGCCGCGCAAAATATCCTTCGTGGCGTTCCGATGATCACGCCCCCTGCTCCGTGTTGCCTCTGATAATGGTCGCACCTATACCAACAGAAAATGCATAAACTGCAGGAGAAGTTTGTCAGCGCACTTAATCGCGCAAGTTCATTCTGCATGGCAACAATGTGGATGTGCTTTGAAGAGGTGGACCGGGAATCGACAGCGCACACCTGTCTTTTTCTTTGTACCTCTTCAAAACGCTACCTATGCCACCTGTGGCTTGGAGTGGGCTTCACGAACGCATACTCCTACTTCAGAACTCACACAAGCTCTGGATAGACTGGACAATCGGCCTTTGTCAGAACAAAGGATTTTGGGTCATTGGCCGAGCCTTTCTTCAGCCCAGAAGGCTTTGAAAGCTTCACTGCGCTTTTTGTGGACAACTGGCCTCAGTGACAGACTTTAGTGTCTTACAGAAGGGTTGATAGGTGGGCTAGTTGTTACAAATTCATAATGAAATAATTTGAAGCGCAAACCAACCGTTGGTTTGCGCTTCCAAGTATTTCAATATGAATTTAGTGTCCTATACTCTTTGATGTTGCATTTTCTCTGTCACACTTTTTTTTAATTTCTCCCTCTCTCTTCGCAACATTTCTTTTTAACATCTTTTATTCCCCTCACCCATTTCCTCAGCACAGGGTAGCCAGCCGGTCTAAGAACTAGCTAACCTTCCTGTCTTTCCGCCTAATCTTTCTTCCTCCTCCTCCTCTGATTTGATGCAAACACGTCGCGTGTGACGTTCTATGTGTAAGAATAGTAGTGTCGACAACAGAAAACATTTGTGGGGTGTGCACCATATCCTAACTGGCACCCGGTGAAGAGTGCCACTTCAACCCTCTCCCCTCTCACTCTGTTGCAGGGCTGCTCGCACATTGGTTTTGGCTGCTTACGCCAGTAGTTGTCCTCTTTCTATCTCAGGGGAATATGACCGAATACCTCCAATTTTTATTCAATTTTCACCGCATGGAAGTCTGCCAATTTTTGAGACTGCACGGCAAAAGCATCGGTTGGAAGACCAATGCTTCAGTGCATGCAGTCTCATGCTATTTCACACTGTGTGGTGCTTGTCTCTTAGGATACTTAGGTGGGCGTTTACAATCAACACAACATCGTTATCAATGCACTAATATTGATAATACAATGTGTTAGAGGAGTTATGTATCAATGTTGGTATTACCACAAGCAAAGCTACAATTTCGTGTAAAAAAGTTTCAAACAAATCTTTCGCTGTCAGGAGGCCTTAAAGGGCACGCGCACAAGTTTCTCTGAAGGGGCTTGGTGATGTGCATTGCAGGTAGATTCACCTTGGGGAACAGGAAAGAGTCTGCTGATGCTAAGTAAGTGCAGTAAGGGGATCGGGGAATCGTTGAGATTTCATTTAGGTCAGGTGGTTATGTATTAGAAGGCCAATTCAAATGATGATGCTCAGTGATGTTGCCGTTTATTCGGTTGCTGAATTATGCACAGGCACAGTCTCTCACCACGAGTCCACTAAAACTTGATCTAGCTTAATAAAACACAGAGATGACTGACATTTGGCACATCAGGGAGGTTACATCTGCCACCACAGTACATGTGCATTACAAGTGTGCCTGCGATGTAACCATGTTACAAAAAAGCTTTTCTTAGACTTTTTATACACACGTACACACTCTGTCTATGTATGCTTTCAATTGTCTTTCTCAAAGCACATCCTTTTTATGAAGAAGTCTTGAATGCAAGCCAGACAGACCCCCAAAAGAAAAAAAGAGACCAGCACTGGCCTAAACAACTATGTTCTTTTTGCAACATGTACAGTTACCCACAGTTTGTTTTTCAGACGCTAAAATTCGAACATGGCTATTTATTCGAACATCTCTGTGGCACCGTCCCTTATCCCATTGAAGCATTGCAAACTCGGGACCGAGAATAGGGATGCCTCACGGTGCGCCGTTCAGATTTTCCGGACTCCGGCTGCCTGATCGAGTGCAGCATCGAATGCCATGACCAGCTGCCCGCATTATTTTTAGCTTAGTTTCACTAGGTTGCTAGCACTAAAAGGTTGCAGTGGCTGTGGCTGTAGATAGTGTCAGGGTAAAAGTCAATGCAGAAATGCAGAATTCGAAGGCCATGTACTTTTTTTGTGGTGGAACGTAATGGTCGTTTTAGGCCGAGCACTCATTGAATAAATACCACAACCAAAGTGCAAGCCAAACCACGCTATACTCAAAATAGGCTTGTTGATCGTTCAAATTGGCCACACGTATGCAGCAAACGAAGAAACATGAGTGCTGCAGCATGAACTAGCTTTATGCAACTAAGTTCCTTTCGACAATTGCGAGTTTGGTTGTCAATTATATCGGTGGTCAAGCATGTTTTGTGTCTCGCTCTCTTGTTTGTTAAGGCCTGCTCAAAAGGCTCCAACGCTACCAATTCCATTTGTGTCGTTGGTACTAACAACAGAATTCAGATTTCGTAGACATAGATGGTGTTTAAAGAAGCTGTAATAATTTGCAAAAACAAAGTAGGGAGACTTGAATCTGATGCTGCTTAGGAGTTTGAGTCGGGCTACGATGGGTGTACAGTGGCTTATGATGACTCCCCTGAAGTGCCGCCCACACAAATGCTATGCATATTTAGCACAAGCCTTAACAGTGATATGACCTAAAGTTATAGCCAAATATCAGCTAAAATACAGGCAGAGTTAGTCGCCTGTAATTGCGCTTGTGTGCAGACGTGCACTATTTTTCTGGCCACTGGGCCAATAAAGGTGCTTTTTTTGGCGAGTCCTTTCTTCGGACTCTCGACTATCCAGATTTCTCAGCGATTCTTGACTATGTGAACAAACAGTCGGCGACTTATAAAGGCCATAGCTACATAACATTGCATATGCAGCAAAACATATTACATACCAACACACAGATAGTTCACAATGAAGTGAATGCTCAAATTGAAAATAACAGGCTAAAAATATATAAATATCAATGATACAGATCTTTCCCATTTTATATGTAGCAAGCTTCAGGGTAATAAACATATTTACTCTTTGTTCTGCCGAAAATCAGTGTCACAAAATCATGAGGCACAGCTGCTGCAGTATAGTTCAGATGAGCAACAAGATGTCCTCCCCCGCAGGGGCGCCTGTGAAAGCAGGCGTTTGGTGTGTAGCGACACCACGGACCTGAGCTAACGGGGGAGTTTCCACTCCCTCCTACGCCTAGCCGTGCGTGGCTTTGCCGTGTCCGGGGAAAAGGGGATCCTGGGGATTGAGCCCACGCTGGGTGATTGGACCTTTAAGGCCCTCCGGCAGAGGCAACACACCCCTTTGGCCCCGGCTTCACGTAGACGGCTCTCCTGGGCTGACCCACCAAGGGGAAATCGGCAGTCGCCTTTTCCTATCTCTCTCTCCGTACATCTTCGTCTTTATCTCTCACTATTTATCTGTCCTGTCTTCTACTCTCTTCCATTTACTTCCAAACTTCCTGGGGGCAAGGGTTAACCTTGTGTAGTTACCCAACCTTGGGTAGTTATATCTGGTTATAGCGGCGATGTATGACGGGCGCCTTCAAGTGTTCTACCTTGTAGCATCCCCCTGTTGGGCTCGGTGGTGGGTGGTCACCATCGCCGCCGAGCATGAAATGCACCACATGGCAAAATTTTTCCCCCCTTACAATGATCGGTCCCTGAAAAGGAACCGCACCGATGAAAGCTCCAAACGAACCGGAAGCGATTGTGACCACTTCCCACGCTTTGTAGTCATACACTCTCTGGCAGATAACGTCTCAGTTGCAGGACTGTCGGTTTTCCTGATACCTAAAACCCTTGCTAACCTAATAAGAACAAAGTACGACGCAAAGAAACTGTCATCCGGTAATCTTCTTGTTGAAGTAAGCCCGAAACAGCATGCAAACAATCTCCTTAAACAGAAGCAGTTTGCCCACTTGGACGTGTCTATCACCCCCCGTCGCAGCCTTAACGCTGTTCAAGGCATCATTTCACAACGTGATCTGATGCGAGAAACTGAAGCAGACCTCCTTGAAGGCTTTCGAGAGCAAGGCGTAGTAGCCATCCGTCGGATAACAATCAGGCGAAACAATGAAGAAGTGGTGACGCCTCATATAGTACTAACATTCAACCGCTTCACCCTGCCAGAATCCATGAAAGCTGCGTTCGTTCACTGCAAAGTCCGCCCCTACATACCCAACCCTAGAAGGTGCTACAAATGCCAGAGATATGGACATGGGTCGAATACCTGTCGCGGAAAAGAAACATGTGGAAAATGTGGTGATCATGAGCACCCAACAGAGAGCTGTACTTCCACGCAAACACAGTGCCCTAACTGTCACGGACCGCACGCAGCGTACTCGCGGACATGTAAAATTTTCAAAAAGGAAAAGGAAATTATCCACATAAAAGTATTAGAAAACATCACATTCTCTGAAGCCCGGAAGAAGGTGTCGCTTTTCTCTGGAAGAACGTACGCTGACGCAGCGCGCCGGGGGGCCGGGAGGCGTCTAGTGACGGTGGGCACGCAATACAGCGTGCAAATCTTTGCCCCCCACCAAGCAGCCACAGGCTGCGCCAACCTTTCACGTCCCGGAGGTCGAACTTCATCAGACCCCAGGGACCACACAGACAACTGAGACACCTGTTTCTTCTGACAAACCTCCATTAACTTCTGAGGGTCCACCGGAGGTAATGAAAGTGACACCAGGATCCTCAGCGTCTAAGATGCTGACAGAATCCCCCCAAAAGAGGCGGGGATCCATAGATCGCCTCAGATTGAAAAGACACCCGGCAGTGAAGCCTCCTAATAGAGGCAGCAAAGTATGATTAAGTCACGCTCTTTTCCTCATTCAAAAAAATGGCTGCCGAAAATATCATCCAATGGAATTGCCGAGGCTTACTTAAGAACTTAGACGACATCTGTGAAATATTTGCACAACACCAACCAAACATACTTTGCTTACAGGAAACACACCTAAAACCTACACACTGTAGTCTTCTGAAAAGATATGTGGTATACCGAAAGGACAGACAGGGCATTGCCCATTCATCTGGTGGTGTCGCTATCGTGGTGCAAAAAGCAGTTCCTTCTCAAAGCCTCACTCTGGTTACTGACTTAGAAGCAGTGGCAATACGAACTCTAATTTTTGGACAAGTAACAACAGTGTGTTCACTATACATCCCTCCAGACTACCAACTCTCTACTAAAAAATTTGAAGCACTCATCGATCAGCTTCCGCATCCATTTCTGTTGGTCGGAGATTTTAATGCGCACCACCCACCCTTTATGGGGTTGTAGAAGAACGGATTCTCGAGGCTCCTTAATTGAAAACTTTCTGTTGTCCTCCGGCTCCTGTATATTTAACAAAAAGAGCCAACAAACTTTAATGCAGCGCACAACTCATACACAGCAATAGATCTTGCTATCGGATCTCCTTCACTCTTGGCAACCACTGAGTGGGCTGTAATTCATAAACTCTATGGAAGTGATCATTTTCTTGTTTGTCTAAAATACAAAGGAGATACGAGTACAATGACTGTGAATGTAACCAGGTTCCGAGAACAGGGTGCGAACTGGACGAAATTCCGAAATCTCTCAAAACTATCGCGCTCATCAATTGAAACCCTAGGCATCAATGAATCTGACGCGTTGGTCACACTGCACATTATACAGGCCGCAGAGCAATCCATCCCACATACATCTAACAATACACGGAACAAAAGACGGCCTTGGTGGAACTCTTAGTGCAAAAATGCTCGTGACAATCAAAACAAAGCATGGTCAAAATTCCACAGGTATCCTACAGTCGAAAACTTGGTGAATTTTAAGCGTGCAAAAGCAAACAGTAGACGTGTCCGACGAGAATCTAAATGACAGAGCTGGCACTCCTTCCTCTCATCGGTGAACTCTTACACCGACACGCATAAGGTGTATAACAGAGTAAGAGCACTCCAAGGGCACAGCACTCATACAATGCCCCTTTTTAGTACTGCTAGTGATACACTGGAACACCAGGCAGATGCCTTAGGCCAACACTTTGAGTATATTTTCAGCTCTGCACATTATAGAGACTCCTTTAGGTGATACAAACTTGCCGAGGAACGTAAACCTATTCGTGATGACAGGCCATCGGCAGGAGGGTACAATGCCCCCTTTACTATAGGTGAACTAAAGGCAGCACTGGCAAAGAGCGGCAGCTATGCAGCAGGCTCGGACAGGATTACTTACGGCATGCTGAAACACCTTCACGAAGAAACGCTTGACGTCATCCTCATTCTTTTCAACAATGTATGGTCCTCTGGGCGTCTGCCCATGACCTGGAAAAAGGCAGTTATCATACCCATCCTTAAACAAGGAAAAGAAGCCACACTTGCTGCTAGTTACAGGCCTATAGCGCTGACCAGCTGTATGGACAAGGTGTTCGAAAAATTGGTGAATTGCCGCCTTATGTATTACCTTGAGTACAATGGCCTTCTTGATCGTCATCAAGCTGGATTTAGGTCTGGCCGGTCGACAACTGACCAACTGGTAGCATGTGAATCCTATGTCAGAGATGCCTTCATTTATAAACAACACTGCCTTTCTGTATTTTTTGACTTGGAAAACGCTTACGACACGACGTGGCATTATGGCATTCTCGATGACCTGCGATCTTTTGGAGTGTCAGGAAATATGCTGAATACTATTGAAAGCTACCTTTCTGACCGTACATTTGTGGTTCGTGTTGGTAATGCATTATCGAAGTGGTTTACGCACGAAAATGGCGTCCCCCAGGGCGGTGTTTTTAGCTGAACACTATTCATCGTAAAAATGAACTCCATAAGCGCCATACTGCCTAAAACAATCTCCTAGTCTTTATATGTGGATGACATTCAGATCAGCTTCAAATCGTGCAACATAGCCACGTGTGAACGTCAGATTCACTTGGCAGTACACAAGCTGTCAAGCTGGGCAGACAAAAATGGGTTTAAGTTTAACTGTGACAAGACTGTTTGCGTACTCTTCTCAAAACTACGTGGCATAAGGCCACCCCGCAACATTTCAATTAATGGACAAACTATAACTACCAAAAAAGATCACAAATTTTTAGGTGTTGTGGTTGATGAAAAGCTCAGCTTTGCTACACATATCAAACAGCTACGACTTAAGTGCTCGAAAGCCTTAAACCTGCTCAAGATTCTCTCGCATCAGTCATGGGGCACAGACCGTGACTGTCTACTGAATCTTCTCAACAGTGCATTGCTATCACGTATCGATTACAGCTCGGTAGTTTACGAGTCAGCTTCAAGATCTGTATTGAAGATGCTTGACCCAGTGCACCACCTTGGGCTTCGGCTGGCCAGCGGTGCTTTCCGAACCAGCCCGACAGCCAGCCTGTATGTTGAGACAGACCGGTGGTCACTAGAACGGCGACGTCAGTTTACAAGTGTCACGTATGCCACCAAGGTGCTTTCTCATGTCGACCACCCAGCTCGTGCGCTATTGCAGGATACATCGAACGCCCTCCTGTTTTTGAGGCGACCATCAGCTACGCCACCGTACTCCCTCAGAGTGGTTTCACACCTTGGAAATATGCACATACCGGTCTCCAATCTTCAACTAACCTCTCACAAGGATACTGTTGTGCCATGGGAAATGCAGGCTATCGATTGTAACTTGTCATTCCTAGAGGTAGGAAAAAATGGCCACCCAGTCGCAATCGATCAACACTTCAAGTACCCGCAGGCCAAATACAGGTGTGCTGAATATTATACTGATGATGCTTCCAAGTCCTCTGCAGTCGCATGTGCGGCACACGGTCCCACTTTCTCTGAATCTAGAACAATGAACGAACATACCAGTATATGTACTGCAGAATGCTATGGCATACTTTTAGCTGTAACGAACATTTTAAAAAAGAAAGCACCATCCTCAATCATATACACAGATTCTCTCAGTGCTGTGATTGCGCTGTCCTCCACTAAGATACTCAAAAACCCAGTTACTAATACACTTCGAAAATGCATCATGTCAGCCCGCAAATCTAAGCTCAAAATCGCGCTATGCTGGATTCCGGGACACTGCAACATTGCTGGCAATGAGATAGCGCACAAACTTGCAAAGTCAGCAGCACTCCGCCCATCAGTTGACGTAGACAACACCATCCCGTATGAAAACCTGAGGCCACTCATCAGATCCCGAATGCGTAGACAATGGCAAGAAGAATGGAACGCAGCAAATGCAAACAAACTGCACTTAGTAAAGCCAAGAATAGGAAGATATGTGACTGAAAAACGTAACAGGCACCAAGAGGTTGCACTGTGCAGACTCAGGATCGTCATACACATGCAACACACTCGCACCTTTTAAACTACTCTCCAGCACCACATTGTGCAAAATGTGGTGATGAGCTGTCTGTCGTTCACGTTCTAATTACCTGTCCGTACCTCGAACCAGAAAGACTGTGTCACTTTTCAAAGCTGTACAAATGTCACATTCCGCCTCATGCACAATTTTTTCTTGGAGACAATCTCTTGTTTTCCCCGAAAGTAGTGTTAAAGTTTTTAGCTAGTGTAGGCTTCCTACATTCCATAACATATTCTCACTAATCTTAGCCTCCTCTCAATCCTGAGGGAATCGCTGAGACTTTTTTATCACATGTCATGCAGCACGCACTCCTTGTCTTGACAAGGGCTGTTGACGACCCGGCATGACTTTGTAAAACCCTTAAGCATAGCCTGTTTTAAACCCATCACACATAGTCACTACACCTAAGTTTAAGTTCTATGCATTACTCTTTTATTCTTGCCACCCTGAGTAGACTTTTTATAATCAAATGGACCAAAAACCGTGTGTTTGGCGCTCTTTGGCCTGAGTTGCCCTTGCGCCACTAAAATCTACCACCACCACCATCATCATCATCATCATCATCATCATCACAAGATGTCCTCCTATTCCAATATCATTTACGCATTGTGCATATTACTTAAGTTGCTCAATTATTTAATGCCCAGTTTGCCTGATGCAAGTCTTGCTACTAGATTGAGGTATAGTTTGTGTCAAAGGTGCTGCGAAGGATATAGCAGACTATATGCTCGACTACTGTCTGCTATCCCCCCTCAACTACTGCATATACAGTAGCACTGTTTCGCAAGCTTCTTTCACACACAAAAAAAGCCATAGAGATATATATTATCACTCTTATATATATATATATATATATATATATATATATATATATCAGAGATATATATCAACCACTCTTTTGGGTTGACGTGTGACAGTATGGCGCCACAACTGGCAAGACAGTTGAGTCACACATCACTCTCTTGATTTTTTAAATGCAAAGCATATCTTAGCGAACTTAGGCGACTTTGAGTGTATCTATCTATCCAACCGCTTACGTTTGGGTGCTCTCGTGGACACCCCCTTAATTTGGTGTGAACCAAAAATTAACATGGGAGCATAAGATGGTTTGACGAATATGACGTGCTAGTTAAGACGTGAAAAATGTTACGATCCGGTCACGTACGACGTCAAACACTTCCCGCCAGACAGTGGCACATACCCACGGGCGGGTATGTGCCGCTGGTAAGCGGGTATGTGCCACACGTGATTGTCTAGGAACGGCGAGAGCACACATGGACAGCGTTAACGCTCGAGCATTAAGAAATACCCGACATCGGTTGCGTCGACCGCAAGATTGCGAAGAATAAATGTCAATGTTAGGAAAAACCTGCCATAGGAAGCGTTGACCCCATGACGAATGCCAATGATAAATTTCTGCATCCCAACAGGAATCGAACCCAAGCATTCTGTGTGGCAGTCAAGCATTCTACGACAGAGCTATACATCAGGTCTCGAAAATACTTTTGAAATAGACGCTAGTCTTCGTGAAACGTGAATAGTAGTTGCAGTGCTGCCTACCCAATTTTATAAACATAACACATGTACTCCTATGATACAGTCATCACGTCGGGTTAACGCCAGTTGTGGTTAGGTGCCATGCGCTGAAGTTGAGTGATGATCATTGTCCAGGGCCAGCATCGTCGCGTGTATCAGCGCTTTTTATCAGCTATCTGGTGTTGCTAACACGTATGTTTTAGTTGACATCATTCCGCAAGTGGAAACAACTGGTTATTTAAGCATCTGCAACTTCTCAACATATGTCTGTGCGTGCAACATTTGTACATATATTTAGCGTTATTTCATGACGTGTGGCTCATTAAGAAAAACGAACGTGGTCACCTTCACTCCGCATGCTTCGCATAATGTCATTTCCTAGGTACGTGGGATCTGCCAAATTTTCTTTAAATCACGGCTTCGGTAAGCACCATTAAGAGCAGTATATTGTATTTTGTAGCTTGCAGCCATAGCATCATGTAATACCTCACTGGTAAAGCTCTACTGCTTTTTAGATGACACAAGCCTTTGAAGGCATCATAAATAAAAACATGTGCCGAATAAAGATAAATAAAGGCGAAACGCATGCAGTGATTTTAATAAAACCACCAGAGAAACAATAATACACTTAAAACAACTGTGCAGTAGCATCAGCAAAAAAATTATGGGTCGACATTTACTTGGAAGTGCCGTGATTCTTAAATTAAGGTGGACATATGGCCAGAGCAGCCATTATATGTGGAAGTAGGCTTCAAAATAGTATATTTTTGGGCTAGTTATTGTACAATCGACCTAGGGGAACGAAGGCTTGGAATCAAAGGAAGACTACTTATAAGACGCTCAACATGCAACCAAGTTTATTTTAAAAAGTAGCGCAAAAAACAAATGCGCAGGCAGAGTCACTCCTCCTTTTCACTGACCCAACAACAAATATCCGGGTAAAAAAACGTCTTAACAGTCTACTATACCATGAATGGGGCACCCTTAATCAGTTTTAGTACTTGACTGTATACAAGGTAATTTATTTTCTTCAATGTCAGATGCGCTGATAATGCACCAATGAATGCATCTGCGGCAATTTTAATTATTCACACCAGCAAGATTTTGCGCTCACGCCTGCCCTTAGCCAGGACCTTGACATTCGCCTCCTCGAAAAGCGCATTGCAGCCAAACGTACTGTAATGCGCAGGAATGTGCGCCCCATTTTCCGAGCACTCACTGTAGTTTAGGTGCACTCCTAGTCCATCGTTATGGCATCGGCCTGTTTGGCCGATGTAAGCTTTGCTGCAACTGAGTAGTATCCTATATACCACTTTCATAGCACAGGGAACAAATGGCTTCTTATGGTTATTTCAACAGACTTCTTTCTCTGTTCGGTCACCTCCAAGAGTGCATTAATGGAAAAGCTTTAAAGGTGCTCAGAAGACGAGGTCTTCGTTGTGCTTTGAATATTCTCTTAAGCTTGAGTGAAATATTGTGAATCTAAGAAATTACAACAAGCTTGTTGGAACTCGGTCGTGTTGGCACGCTGAGTGAGGTTACAATCTGCTTGAGAAGGGAGGATGCTATGGCAACGAGCAATGTGAAAGAAAAACCCGAAGTAAGAAGAGGTAAAATCTGGCAGTCAAAGCTAAGCCTGTCCTTATGATAGCATGACTTGGTCACAGTCGTGGTAAGGCATGAAGGAGCGATCTCTCTTTTTGCACCAGTAAGTATGGGAAGGGCCATATAGGAGGATAGCTTTTTTGACCGTGGTTGGAACTTCAAGAAATTGCGGTCGTCACAATTGAAAAACAACGCTAAATCAAAAACTGGATCATATTTTGTTGGTTGAACTCTGCTTTAAGCACGGTTTACCCTCATTGCCTATTACAGTAGACCTTTCCGACAATGATGCGATCTAGAAAACACGAGACGACCACGTTTCTTGGGAGTATAAGCCATGGTCAAAAAAAGCTATCTTACCTGTGACTATTTACATACTCTACTGGTGAAAGGCGGATCGCTTCATCGCGCCTCAACTCGGCACTGATCAAGTCATGCTTTCTTCAGGTCAGCTTCAGCTTCGACCAACAGATTTTGTGTCTTCAAACTTAGGGTTCCCTTTCCACATTGCTCGTTGCCATAGCATCCTCCTTTCTGAAGCAGATTGTAGCTTCACCTAGCATGCTTACTCGACAGAGGTCCAACTGGTTGAACAAGTTTGTTGTAATTCTCTACAATTACACGATTTCACGCAACGTTAAGAGGGTAGCTTCTAAGCAGGGCGTAGACCTTGTCTTCACAGCACCCTGAAATGTTTTCTCTTTGTGCTCTCATTGCAGGTGAAAGAACAGAGAAAGAAGTATGTCGAAAAAAAAGCATAAGAAGCCATTTGTCCGCTGTGGTATGGAAGTGGTTATAAGACACCATTCAGCTGTGGTGAAGCGTAAATCACCCGAACAGGCCGATGCCCTAATGATAGGTTCGAAGAGTGCAACTACGGTGACTGCTCAAAACAATGGGGCGCACCTTCCTGCGCATTGATGTTCATTTCGCTGCACAATGCACTCTTCGATGAGACAAATGTCAAGGGCAGGGAAGAGGGCAGGTGTGAGTGCAAAATAATACAGGCTGGAAAGATTGAAATAGCCACAGATGCATGCATTAGTGCGTCATCAGTGCATCTGACAATGAAGGAGATAAACTTTCTTGACTGCAGCTAAAAAAAACTGATTAAGCATGCCTCCTTCATAATATTGTACATATTTAACGCATTTTTTTCCCAGATATTAGTTGTTGGCTCAATGAAAATCACGTGCGACTGCACCTGCGCATTTGTTTTAGTGGGGAGATTTCTATCAAAATAATCTCGCTTGCACGTTGAGCGTCTTCTAAGTAGCCTTCTTTTTATTCCAAGCCTTCGCTCCTATAGGGTAAATGTAACCTAACTAGCCCAACAATTCAGTGTTTTGAAGCACACTTCCACATACAATGGCTGCTATGGCCACATGACCACAAATAATTTAAGAATCACAGCACTTCCCTGTAAGACTCACAACATAATCTTCTTTTTTTTTGCTGATGCG
>WOVY01007612.1:0-33849 GCA_013436015.1 Rhipicephalus annulatus | reverse complement strand
AAGATAGCTGGCTGGCGCTCCTAGACCTGATACGATACATCTTCCCCTTCAACGTCGTTGACTTAATTGCTCAAAGCTTTATTGTATTCCAGACGTTCCGGATGACGTGTTTGACGCTGCGACCTTCGCTGCGGTATAACTTGCTGCAAAGATTGTTGCGAACAACTTGGCACTACCGTGGACGAGCCGAACGTGAAAATTTACAGAGACAGGTGCCTGCTCTTTGTCGTAATCTTCTTGTCAGAGGTGTCCTCAAAAGGCTCACTCGTTGCCAAGAGGTGCCGCGGATTACAGCACAGCATGTTCCGGTTATCTGTTCGCACACGCAGGGATTGAGGCCCCGGATCCAAGAACCTCGGCTTGTCTCATCCAAGTCTCTCCCCCTATGCGAACGGTGTCGTTGCTTTTGAGGCTGGGAACTACACGACTGCTGTGGGTGCTCTGCCGGTGCTTCCTTACTCGCGTGGGAACAAGGTGTCCGAAGTCCGGTATGGGGGTCGCAGGCGTCTTCCTGCAGTAGGTGCGCTGGCGATCGCCCATCTCGGTGGACTTGTTCTGTATTCAGGACGCCAAGCCAAAAGTTCTCATTCGCCACTTTGTCTTTTTTAAGATGCGCTTAATTTTCTGTACACCTTTCTCGGCAAGCCATTTTTACTGAGGGTACTCTGAACTGGATGCGATGTGCTTGAAATCAAATTGCTGAGCGAATAGCTGAACTCACAAGTGGCGACCTGGGGCCCAGTGTATTTGCATACTTTTGCATACTTCGATTGGTTATACCATTACGGGAAAATATAGCTCCCAATCTTTGTATGACGGAACTGGCTGTGGTGCTGGGTAATAATTCAACTTCTAGGAAGTTCGACATTGAGTCATAGGCACATAGATAATGCTGGCCACCATACTGAAACAAGTCGACAACCACGCGATACCACGCTTGAGTTGGTGTTGGAGGCATGATTAGTTGTTCTGGCGGCTGCTTATAAGCATAGGTGTGGCATACTCAACAATTGGAAACTAGCTTTCTATGTTACAATTTAGATTGGGCCAGTTTACCAACTCCTCACTCTGGCTTTGCATTTTCCAATGTGGAGATGCCCTGCATGAACACGCTTTAAAATGTTCAATCACATGCTTCGTGGCACCAAACCTTCGTTCCTTTTAGAACTCTTTTGATCACAAAGAGCTCGGAAGCAACCGCCTTCACCGGACCTTCTACAGCGCACCCATTCGCAAGCTTGGGAAGTACCTGCTGAAAGTATACATCCAGTTCGGTTTACTTGCAAGTCTTGAAATAGTTTTTCCACTCACGAGTGTCGATACTAATGCGATTCAATGAAGTTCGACGTCACTTGTGGGAGGCGCAGCGCCGTCTTCAGAAGGGGTGCCCAAGAGCATGTCGGCCACAACCATCTGTTTTCCGGGGAAAAAAAAATCAAAGTTTATTCGTATGTCAATAACCACAAAAAGAAGCGCTGTACTCTTGGTGGCATGCAGCAATAGCCTTCTTTGATATGTCAAGCAGTGGGCGATGGTCACTCCCAAAAATGAAAGATCTCCATTCACGAAGTGATGATAAAGCTTCTCACACCCGAAAACCAAACCCAGAGATTATTTCCTATCTGTGAATAACGTTGTTCGGATTCGTTAAAGGAGTACTGACACAATTTTGAGTTGTGGCAAAACAAACGTTTTTTGTTTCTCCTGAATGTCGTGTTAACGTTCTCCCCACACCAAAACCGGGAATACGTATGAAACATTTTAATTTAATTTTGAAGTTTTCATCTCCCGGTTCTTACAAGGCAGCTCCACCGTCAGGCACAGTGCTTGACGTTTCAAGTCAGGTGCACAGAAAATTGGTACGTTATGTAAATGCGCGTCCGTTGGGGTAACGACAAAATTAAAATGGCAGAAAGCGCGACCAGCGCACATTTTTCTACTGCCTGTCTAGCGGCGCGCCTTCGACCGGCGTAGTTCATAGTTGTACTGTGTGCTGTCCATTTAGCTGCGACGCTTCGTGGTCACATGGACAGTGATCGAGCGTTGAGATGCCTCTGTTGTATGCAAAAAAAGATGCGAGGTGATTCATGGTTTTTCCAGTCACCGCACCCTGTTTCACGATGCCACCCACCCATTCTGCCGTAAAAGGCTGCGATTCCAAGACCGGGGCCGATGTTAGTATGCAATTTCCCGAACGACCAGTGGTAAGACAATTGTGGGTAGATTTTGTGCGTCGTGATCGCAGCTGTGACTGGACGCCAGGCAAGCGAATCCGGACTTGCTCACTGCATTTCAGCTCAGACTGCTACCGTATCGAGAACCATCGGTAGCTTCTCGAGTTCAGCCATCGCACTGACAAAGAAGTGATATCTGGAGCCAGAAGCTGTGCCCACGCTCTACGCTGCTTCAGCACAACATCGTGATGCAAATCAAGCATCAGAGCCCACACACAAGCATTCTGTTTTCAGCAGACGATAGAGCTGCATTGGTACGTCACGATCTTCTTTGAATGCCTCAGTCCCCATGTCCCTGAGACATACGTCAGCCCCTACTTGGCACGTTGCCTGTAAAGCCGCTCCTTGAAAATTGAAACCGAAAGTCAGTTTAGAAAAAGTGATATTAAAATATATTCAATGCGTTTCAAGGCATCAGAATAATCTTTCTGGGGTCCTCGATACCAGCGCTTTTATTTGCAGTGTCAGTACTCCTTTAAGAGCTCTTGAAGCGTAAGCCACAGGTCTCCAGGCGCTCCCACGACGTCGCGTCAGCGCCGAACCGGCATCGTATTGCAAGGCATCCGCCGTTATTTTCGTTCCTCTGCGTGATTCGAAAATATCTTGAAGTGGCGACTCGCGCCCTGCCACGGTGGTCTAGTGGCTAAGTACTCGGCTGCTGACCCACAGGTCGTGGGATCAAATCCCGGCTGTGGCAGCTGCATTTCCGATGGAGGCGGAAACGTTGTAGGCCCGTGTACTCAAATTTGGGTGCACGTTAAAGAACCCAGGTGGTCACCAATTTCCAGAGCCCAAAAACTATGGCGTCTCTCATAATCAAATAGTGGTTTTTGGGACGTTAATCCTCACAAATCAATCAAGTGGCGACTCGCCTAAGCTCTCTGCATATAGCCTTGCCGTTCGCTCTCATGAGTTGGTGTCCAGTCAAAATGACATCATGCCTTCAACAGCAAACGTAAAGTATAAGTGTGCTGCGATAGTGACGGCACATATTTACAAAAGTAGTTGACGGATGCCCAAGAGCCATCTACACCGCTTGTTTGTCGTGGTGCCCACAATTTCAAAAGAGCTTCGACCAAGCATGGTCAGGGCTTATGCCCCTGCTACTGACGAAGACAGCTCAACCAAATCAAACTCTCACTTACAACCCGCCGCAACAAGCACTTCGACGCCTTGAAGTCAGTCCTGCTTTTTATACCACTTAGTAGTGTATTTTGAACCTCTCATTGTATTGTTTCTGGACAGCACCCCAAAGGAGCACGTCGTCCAACATATACTGCGCGCCAGGCAACCATCACATATCTCGTTGAGCGCTTTTTTAAAAACTTCGCTTGACGATGAAATGTCAAAAAACAGTCGCAGAAACCGATAACGGCCCAGGGAGTCACGAAGGTGCTTATTTAGAAGACTGCTCATCCAGTGGTATTTGAAGGAACCCGGCGTTAGCGTCAACCTGAGAAAAATCTTCGCTTCTGCCAGCTCTGCGTCTATGTCTTCTCGGCTCGGCATGCTGATAATGTTCTCTCTTGAGGCATTCATTAATTTTTCTCTGGTCCATGCATACCCGCTACCCGCTGTCCTTTTAAGCTCGATGACCAGTGGGCTTACTGAATCTGTTGGGCTGCAGACTTTTTGTATGATTCCTTCCACTTCATTTCGCAATAGTTCAGCATGGAGAGGTTCTAGCAGCGCCAAAGGCACTCGTCTGGCTGGCTGAATAACTGGTACGGCACCCTCGCGAAGAATGATCTTGTACTCGCAGTGTACACGGCCTGTTCCTTGAAAAAGCTGTGGAAATTTATCGCTGATCGTGGAAGAATTGTTTGTTATGACATCAACGTTCCATTTGATCAGCCCCAGGTTCCTCCACAGCTTTAGACCGAGGAGGGTGTCATGGTTTTTCCTAATCAAGAAGTCTGTGTAGACGCTCCGGTCCACGATGGTCACGTGCGGTGAAAATGTGCCGAGCTGTTTATGACGCCGTTATAGGATCGTAGAACCACGTTGCTTGCTTGAATTTTCTTGAAGGCTTGCTTGGAAGCCTTGGACATGCTTGAATTTGTTCGAAGAAGTGACGGTGGCATCAAGCCTGCTTGGAACCCTGTGTCAATCTTGAGGTTGATGTCCTTGCTTGCGATATTTTCTTTCATGATCCAGTCCCGGTCATTCCTGATGTTTCTGATGGTGACGTCCGAAACATCGCAAGTCGTCGTTTTGGTATGGCGTCTTTTTCTCGTCCGTTACCTCGAAGACGACTCCGCTTGACTGGCAGCATGACGCAACCCGGTTAAGCCCCTTGCACAAGTAGCAAGTTTTCCCGTAGGCTGGACAGCGCCGAGCGGTATGGGATCGCATGCAGCGGGAGCATTTGAAGTTTCGGCTTGACGATGCGGCAAGGACGTGAAGGTTTTCCGTCAGTCTTCTGCCACAGTGAGTTTCTCACGTGCTGATGTTGCCGCCCGCCTTGCATAAAGCCAGGCTTCGTCCAACGTGAGGGCCCTGTCCCTGAGCAGCTTCTCCCGAAGCTTCGGCGAGTTTGAACCGTACAATTTGGTTGCGCACCATCTCGTCCATCATCGTGCCATACTTGCAAAACTGCCCCTGCTTCTTCAGAGCGCGGAAGAACTGTTCAAAGGGTTCAGCTTCGCTGTGTTGGTTAGACACAAGAAGTAAGCGCTCGTAATTGTGGTCGCTTTGCTCGATGTAGTAGTTTCTCTCGAACTTGGCCACTACCATGCCGTATTCCTGCTTGTCTTCGCCTTCATCGAACGTAAGGTTGTTGTACACTTCAAGCACCTCGTAACCAGCCACGCTGAAGAAAGGAGCCTTTTTTGCTGCCTCTGACTTTGCTTTTTCAGTGCACTCCGTGGCTGCCAAAAGAAATCACATTTTTTGCCGGAAAAGCTTCCACGTTTCTTCCCCCATTGATTAGGAGGTCCAGATGCTCCGGTGGTTTGATGTACTTCATGCTCGCGGTGGGTTTTGAAAGCCTGTGGTGTAGGTACCTAATTTTTACGGTGCTTACTTCATCATCGAGCAGGCAAGGCTCTAGTTCCGCACTTACGACGCCATGTATCAGCCGGCCCACGTTCAATGACACCAACATGCTGTCAGGACAGTAGTGAACGCATATGTGTACTGCTGTCAGTTTTTAGTGAAACGAGGGGAAGGGATAAGAATCTAGTAGATACTGAAGAAAGGCACGTGCAGTGCAATGAAGATAGGTGGCTTGCGCTCTTGTGCCTGATACAATACACCACACTGCGGCTCCTTCTCTCGCTCTCACTGTGGGACGAGCCACGCCGCAATGCGGTCTGCCCCCCCCCCTCCCACTCAGGCACTTCGGCAACGAGTCGGCTCACGAACGCGCTCGAGGATTCATCAGCCGTGTGGCGGGCTCCTCTGAGTCAGACGACCTGATGCCAAGATGCCTTATCACTTACTATGAGATCGTTTAACGCCATCAGATTGAACGGTACAGCTACCCACCTACTCACGATAGCCTTAACGACAGGTGGCAGATAACCTGGCGCCGACTGCAGACCCACAACTTTCTATCCGCATTGGCGTACGCTTAGATCCCCCCTTATTGATCCACGCTGCTTTGCATTTGGCAGGTTTGCCTCACTCAACCACATCCTCTGGGCTTTGCCATCCACCGACCTCGTCTCGGCACCCCTCTCCGAAAGCAATAGTAGGCGCTACTTTGCAGCACAGACGAACGTGTCCAAGCATGGGTCTTGGCAATACAACTTAGCATACCATCGAAAAGCACAGCCTGGCAGCGTATTTAGTCTGCGTCAAGAGATGCCCCCGCATCTCTTGACGAATAAAGTTGATACTTATTCACTGGCGTTCATTACCGTTAAACCTTTGAGAGAGCTCGGAAGCATGTACAAACTTTCCCACTCTTCGTGCAGATTTTCGGCTTCCTGTCCTCTGCCTGGAACACCGCCTTGTGGGTGGTTCAGTTAAAATTTTGCATCAACCTGTTGGCGCGTGACTTGGACGGATCGCTCGGCAAGCAAGCTTCGGCTCTAAGTCGTGTGCCTACCTGCTCTGGATTCACCTTTTCGACTAGCTTCTAGCTCGCACTATCATCAGCGTGCACTTCGCTGCGCCTGAGGCTTGAATGTCAGTGCGCAGCCGCAACATTATCAACCATGCTTGTGTTGGGACACTTAAGTCTCAGCACTTCTAAGCCGGTCGTCAGTGGGCTTGGAAGCATATAGGGAAAGGAAGATTTACGAACTTTTCCGCTCTTCGAGCAGGTTCATGGTAATACAATAATACATACTTAGTTTCAAGACCAATAATGTTTTCAAAGTCGTGCTTCAAAGCCAAGAGGTCATTGCTGAACTATTCTCTTCGTTATTGCTGATGTTGTGAAGAATGTAAAAAATGTAGAAAGTAACCCTAGTATTCCTAAAGAACAACCAGAAGCTCTAAATGAAAACTTAAGAACTATTAGGCATCTAAACCAGAGAACCATTAAAATGGGAGATGAGCAAAAATATTTCAGACACAATGGTAGATAATAAAGCTCAGCATAAAAACAGTTGCTACTGCTATGTATGACATTCGTGAAAGCCTTGCGAAAGTTTTAAAAACCAATCCGCAGGCACTGATCATTGCAAAGTGAAGTCAGTGAGTTACGTGAAACAATTCAGAATTTGTCAAGCTTTAAATGATTTGCGTGTAGGTTGTGAAGACTGTTTCCCGCCGCCCATAACCTAAGTGTTTTATGGAATACATGACAATTACTCAGAGACCGTGCCACAGACTGAAAAAAAGTATTGAAATTCATAAATAACGCGCTAAAACTTGCTGCAACTATAGTGACAACATTGCATGAGCTCACAGGAACCGTTATTCTTGTACTCCAACCCCCTGCCTCTCCACCCTTGATTGTCAAGTTTGCCGCCTAGAAAACAAAGAAGAAGAAATTCTCGGAGACGTCGGGAGTTTGAAAAAAGTGCTGTGCCGGTAAGTGAAGATTTCTGCCCTGCAACATGTTGTGTTAAAAAAAAGCTGGCCGAGTTTGGCAAGAACCTTCAAGTTTCGTATTGATTGTGGTTAAAAAAACTGCTTGCGAGAACGAAATGTTACTATTTTGATGCAGACGATGATTCCGTTCATGAAAGATGCCTGTATAATAACCACGAAAATGAACAGTCTACTCTTTTTCATCGACCGAGACGAGCGACGCAGAGAAAAAAGTGATAGGGAAGCGAAAGGTGTTGCGGCTGGAAGATTGTTCATAGGACCAACTCAGCAGTGCTGTTTACTAACATACGTAGCCTAGCAATGAAGTATGCAACCTAATCGATGATTTTAACGCTGACATCATATCCATCACTGAAATGTGGTTATCTGCCAATATGTGAACTGCTATACTGCAATAAAAACTTCCAAACATATCACAGAGATCGCACTAACTCTATTGTTGGCGGCCGTACTATTTGGAGTTGCTGAAAGTCTTAGCAATTTTCATTTTACCATTATTCGCGATTTGGAATCGGTATGGTGCTGTTTGACAACGAATTTTAACAAGATTATTATTGGTGTTTGGTCACCGTTCTCCATTCGCCGACGCATAATTCAGCTGAAACCTTCAAGATTATTTAAACAGATTGCTGTAAAATAGTCTGGCGTTTAAATACTACTTATAGGAGATACTAACTTCCCCAACGTTGTCTGGTCTGTCGTGTCCCCGTTCACAGACCCGTCATCAACCAAGTCCAATATAATGTCCTCATTTTGCGCTGATTGCACTTTATCGCAGTTAGTTGCTTCAATTTGACGCTACACCAATAAGTTAATCACCCGTTTTCGACCTGCTTCTCATGTCAGTTAGTGACTCTGTTTCTTCGACGATCCACTTCCCAGGCCTTCGTGACCGCGACGGTTTGACTTCAAGTATAACCATATATAACTCAAAAACACGCAGGCGGTTCACAACTATCACACACTACGGGAAACCTAACTACGGTGCTATCAGTGAAGCTTAATTATTCCTTCATGATTTTTTTATCGCGTGTGTTCCAGCGCTCAGTGTAGAACAAATGGAATACGTTTATATTTAGTTGTTTATAACTAGCTAAGCATTACGTATTTATTGGTCTTATATCTCCGGCAGTAAAGCACCTTGGTAATATAGGTACCTGAACCGACTTCCTAACCAAAAAAAGGTTTACTTTTAAAGGCAAAATATTCTCAAAAAGCAACTGATTGGTTATCGTACAAACAGCTTCTTCTTCTTGCATTTCGGTTTTAAAGTGTCGCGAATTTGCTTCTTTATTACAAATCTTCTAAGAATGTTTAAAAATAACCTTAAATGCTTTTGAATGCGCTAAAGACACGCCAGGCACGCGTGAAAGGCGCAGCACAGTCACAGCGAAAGTTAGAAGAGCGGCCTTTCGGAGCCTTTTTCTAAACACTCAGTTGCTGGAAGTACACTTGCTTGATGCCCACTACGGTATTAATAATACAAATTTTACGGTACTAGGCTGGCATTCGCTATGCTATTTTTTTTCGAAAGATGATTTCGTTGAAAGACGATAGTCTTTCCATGAATTTCGTCGACAGACCATATAATTTTGTCGAAAGACGATAGTCTTTCGTGTGGAGAGAGGGAACAAAACATTTATGTGATGTTCTGTGCAAAAAATGCGTTAATTGTATTCTGGAGACTCCTGCATTTGAGTGCCTCGATTGTGCAGCGGAGGCAAACGAGCACACCAAGTCATGTCACACGTGAGACATGAGTGCCATCTGGCAGTTTTCTTGGAAAACGAAGCGCGTAGCTCTCAGACGGGTGTGCGCACCAGTCTCAGAGGTGATAAGGTGTAGAACGCAAGGCGACGGGTAGGTGCCCCCACCATTTCGTCTTAGAAAAGCGTTGGAAACACTCGGCTTTTTGGGCAAGCGTTGCATGATCAGCGCAGTGTGTTAAGCGCTATGGTCCCTGAAATCACCTATGTATGCCTCTTCTTGTAAAAGACGAACATGCAGATTATATACGTGTTTTTATGGTGCCCCAGGCATGCTGAATAATTGCTTTTTACTTGACAATTTCACTAGTATGAACGCTAAATACTGAGTAACATTGCTGAGCGCTGCGGACAGGGTCCGGCGTTTTAAGTACCCGGCGCCGTTAAGAAAGGACAAACATACAAATGTACACTCAGACAAACAGATCAAAACTTTTGCGTCGAAGGTCCTCAAGAAAGACTATTGTCTTTAAAAAAGGGGGAAACCTACACGAGAGTCACCACGTTTTTCACGTGAGTGAACACTTTGATACGGCGTCGTCAGTACTAACGGCTAAATGCGTGCGTGAGGCGTGCGTCACCCAAGAGGACTTACTCCATAGCTATCGAGGTCTCATTCTTTTATGCTTAGAATATTATTAGGGCATGCCACTTCCCACGTACCAGCAAAACGCTCAGAACAATTCGAATAATGGACGAATCCACGGGCACTCACTATGGAAACTTCAGCGAGTGGCCAGGCGGTGTGGCAATTTGTTCGCGGCTTCGTGCCATGTCGACTCGCAGCCACCGAGTATTTTGCTTGAAAGCGTCGCACGTACAAGGATGCAGCAGCATCAGCGCTCATATTGATCTCTTTACCTCACCGCTCGTGTGACTCTTGCCAACAACTTGAGGTGTGGGCGAGAAATAAACGTGTTACGATCAGTCCCTCTTCGTCTTTCGCTTCAACTGAGTTGGCACGCACGACGACGATGGCACAGTCACTTCAGCCACCATCAGTCTTCCTAATTTGGTCCAACCTCTTTCGTTTTTATGTTGCTCTCGGAAGGATACATTGCGCTTCCGTCGAAAGAAGAGTTCGCACATCATCATTTTTTTCTTTTTTCGTTGATACTCGGAATTTTTGTTACTCTGCGTCCTAGAATGATCCAGCCGAATTCGCAAAGCGCCGCCCAGCCGCTAACAAGTTACTCAACTCACCCCTAATGAGTGGTCCTAACAAATTAGCACAGGAAGTCACTGATTTAGCATTGCACTGCTCAAATTTGTGAATTGTAGATGACGAGTTAATAAGGTTCATTAAAATCTTCCATAAATTCTGAGCCGTAATAAAGTGTGTTGGGTTTTTTTTTCTATTCAGCTCGCTGCCTCTCGGAACGTCACACAAGCTCACTGCAATTGCCGAGGTGGAATCTCAGGCCATTGGAAACATGCAGCGGCAGCGGTTATATTCGTCAATAAGGAGGACTTCTGACAAAGACATCTGTCGAGAACAAGTGGAAGAGGCCATCTGCAAAGCAGCTGGGAATTTACAACAAGGGAGCCTTGTTCTCCAAGATGTACCTTCCTTAACTCCGTACCAGAAGCTAAAAAGGCAACCCATGCCCACAGCCATCATCATTTCAAACTGCCCCTTGGGCATCATGCTCCGCCAAGAGCGAGAAATTGCTGAAAACCTGGCTCATTTGGAAAAGGTGCTCGGACGGCTAGGACAGTAGAGAAATATATTTGGAGCACGCAGCACCCCAATCGAAGAAGTAAGCGATGACTTCATTGTTGAGGTCGTTGTTGCTGAGGAAGAACGCAACGAGATCGCAAAGCAGACAATTCTCCAAAGTGAATGATCGCTGTGGAACTGCGCACGGGCTTTGAGAATTTCTGCCAGCTCCAAAGCTCACCGTATTAAGATACGTCAAGCGGACTTCGAGAGCTTGGCACAACAACTAGTTACACCACGATCCTTCAAAAGCGCTGCATTTGCATATGGAATATCAAAGAAACAAGCTGCACGAAAACAACACGAGTCCACAATGGGCCCCCAAAGTGATCGAAGTCGGACTTGTGATCAGCACATCGCAGCCGTGGCTGTCCTGCAGTCCCAAGGGCTTGATTGATGAAGAAGAAGGAATCCGCTTGCTGGAGAACAGGGCTCCTTGCAGGTGCGAGTCACGGCCTGTAGTTGCTGTAGTTGACCGCGATATCAACGACGACTATCTCAACTTCAATAGAAAAAAGCTCACACTACGAGAAAGTCGCCCCTACTACACACAGGGTCAAATAAGCATATGTAGTAGGTGCAAGCAGATGTGACTTCTAAGTGTGCTCACCAAAGGAGTCAAAATGTATGAAAGTAAGAAGGGACGATTCTTTTCTGGAAGAAGTCATGCAAACTTTGTAGATGTTTTTAGGTACTACTTCCCTGCTGTGCTGAGCAAGAAAAGTTTGTGTGAATAACGGTTTTTTGTATTTGTTATGTGCAATAACGCAAAATCTTTGTCATGCTGTATGCTCCAAGTATGGGAATTCAGGTGCTGGGTTCTTAGTCAGGCAGAGGACATTTGCCTTTTGTTTCCTGAATAAAGAGCTGAAGGAAAAGCTACTGACTTCTGCTACTTTATCGAAACAATCTATTCGGCCTCACACAAAATTCCATGTTCTGCCTCGACACTTTAATGCTTGCACAACATTCGCAAAAGTGCACTGGGAGGAGGGGGGCTATTGAAACTACAGGTCTTTCTGTTCACGTCAATGAAAGTGCCAGCTAAAATAATTAAAATGTCACTGAAAGGATTAGAGCATCAAACTATGTAATGTATGTAGAAAACGTTTAATCCCAGTACCAACTTAATGCCAGCACCAGCAGAAGTAAGCCTTGTGCCACTGAATTGAATCAAAGATCCACCATGCTTAATCCAACTGCCAACAGCTTTATTACACACAATTTTTCTTCTTCCTTTAGTACAAATGCCAGTCACCTCAATCCATAAACAAGACGGCAAGATGGTACATGAAAACATCACTACTATTAAAGTGTTGCAGAAATACTGTATATTCTATAAAAATTGTGTAAAGACACGTGATATTCCAAAAGTAGACAACAGCACACAGATCTGCAGTCATTGCTATTGCTCATTAAATGAATCACGGCCACAATTGGATTCCGCTGTGCTTGGAGTGCTCATATTCTGCTAAGCACAAGTTCGTAGTTCGCAGGAGTCATTACACAGTCTTAATCAAAGGACATTGTTAGGTAGCGAACACACTCCACAGATGTACTATCTTGTCGATGTGACACTTAAGTTCTAGAGTGTTCCTTGCTGTCAATATTGCAAAAATCTTTATACGCTGATTGCATCTCTCTACATGAATGCGATGAGAAGCAACCTTATAGGTTTCTCGCATTTCCGCCTTTGCGAACTGCTAGTTGGCCTTTGAAAATCGTGGCATGACAAGTGTCACGTTCTTACATTTCAAGGAGCACTTGACATGCGCAAAGCCTTTGTCCGCCATCACCATATTCCCGTATTCTAACAAGTTGATCAACGCAGAGTTCCATACACATGTCGTCAATAAGCGCTCAAGCGGTACTAATAAACACTTAACGCCAAACGTATAGCAGGTTCTTCACATTGTGTTATGCAAACAAGAAAGGGGTGAAGCCAAACACCTCACCAAGATGGAGTACCAGTCCGGTGTAGAGTCTAGGTCATTACAAACGTGGTTGAGGTGAATAGCCATTTGAATGAAGTGTGACTGCTTGAAGAAGTGATGGGCTCTGCGTTGTGGCCTTGAATACGTGTTTTCCATAAGATGTGCATACCTACGAGACAAAATATATCTAATGGCACTTTATCACGCGATGCTGGTACAAGATAGCGTATGGTCTGAGAAATAATGACGAATCGTTTTTTTACTGTTTGCTGAGGGCATCCTAAGACAGAATAGCACATATGCAGCCAACAAAACAATGTTCAATCGTTTCTGTGACATTCCATAAACGCCCTTTACCAGAAGGCACAAAAATGCCTTTTCTTTTTAACCATGGGTTTACCGCCAATGTTTCAGAGTGTAGTTTAGAGAATAATGCTTTTGAATTCGCTGGAATGTACATTTTTCACACTCACTTCAACACATCGTCACTCTATTCGCAAGTGGACCACGTGGCCGTGATTTCCCAGGCCATGGCCGCGCGTCTGCTTTTGAATACAGTGAAAATTAGTCCGTCTCCTTAAAACTGCAGTGAAAGTAATTTTCATACTTTACAAAGACACGCGTCCTGTATAGAAACTTCACAATACAACATAGAATATTGCAGCAATAATGCGTTGTGCAAGCGCCCATTGCCAGCCGGCGTACGAACATGTGGTTATCATGACTTCGCGGTTTTAAAGCTGGTCACACACTGGAAAAAACAAATACTAATGTGCCAATTCTCTTAAGACCTTGAAGTAGTTGCATAGCAAGACTGTACGCAATAGTGGAAGTACGCACTAGGAACAGGACATCACTATCGCGGTCTACTCCCAAAGGCGAAGCTTATATGGTCACCTTGTATTAAAAGTAAAAGAAGGGAGGTGGCGGATGAATATATCGAATAGCAAAAGTATGGTATAGCCTTCCCCTCGTGCCCCCTTAGGTTAATGCATGCCACTTTAGGTGACTTTTTACCTGCAGCTCGAGGCCAGGCCTGCACTGTCTCGAAAAGCATCTTGAAAGTCTCAATGTGGTGTTAGAATCGTCGCCTGATCCAAGGAGCCAGGCTGTTGCCGGTTCTTCGAACAAGTTTCCAAGAGGCTTATGACCTGCTGAAAGCAGTCCGAGCCCATGTATTTTCGTATGCTACTTTACAATCGGGACTTCAACATAGGCCACACATAAACTCCTACCTTCACAAGCTCTTAGGCATAACATATAGTCTGGGTAGTTTTCATACCTTAAATTAAGCAGAAGCCATTTTCAAGATGTTTCACCATCCTGGAGGCTTCAAATCTGCTACGAATTGTACATAGAATCAGAGACAGTAAATCACATCCCTTATTATAGACTAGAATTTCTACAGTGAGATCCGGGCCCAGCAAATAAAATGCCTAAGAGCTAACCGTCTTTACAGACAGGCGATGAAAATATAAGGGCCAGGCTGTCTCCAAGTGAGAGCTGTTCGAATCGCAGAGCAGTAATTCGCCTTTGATTCCGTTGTGTTCATCTGCTCTCTGGTGTTGTATTAGGTTCTTGCCTTATGCTTATATTCTCTTTCCGATCTTCCCGTGTGATTCGGCGGTACTTTTGCCATTTTATGTTTTTGCTTGTCGTTAAAAATTTGTTTAGTGCTTATTTTTTATTCTACGATCCCGTTCGTTCTGTTTCTCTATTGTTGCTGCTCCGAGCAAGGTCAGTCTGACCCGGCACGCTTACGTTTCCCTGTGACAGCAATAGTCCGGTCAGACGAATTAGCCCTTCGGCTATGCTTTGAACGCACAAATTGGTATTTTGATGACTGAGACGAATTAGCTCTTCGGCAATGCTAGTGTCGCTGATTGGCTAGATTTTGTCAGGGCATCAAAATATTATAGTGTAATTGATGATAAACATTAGGCTTCTGGGCTCTTGTGTGTCGAACAAGGAATTTGCCGGCCGTGAGCGTTACAAATGATGTCAAGACAGGACAGTTAAAGTAGGGCAAAACATTGAACGCTAGTTGAGAAATTTCACTGTGCACCAGGGGTAATAAAAACATCGGTTGAAATATTGAGAAGAAATCTGAAAGATTCCATTTTGAGCTCAAAACTACTGTAAAATGTATTCAGTGTTTTTCTCAGCATTACACACTTATTTTTCTTGTTGAGATCTACCATCAGCAAGGAATTGTGGTTTTGAGCATAAATGGTCTCCAATGCTCTTCTGAAAAAAAAGTAGTATTAGAGCCTACCTCAAAAGCTAGAGTTCTAATGCTTTTCCATAACTCGTAGGAGAATTTGCTACTTATCAATTTTTCATGCTAAAAGTAAAATTACACCTAGAGAGGTACTACTATATTCCCTGTTATTTAAAAGTCACTATTTAGATGTGCGTGAATATTTTTTGGCTTGCGTCATATAGCTCATGAAAAAAAAGACAAATTTCCAGAAATATGGATTGAGAAACACGTACAGATTACATATGCGCACTTCCATTTCTCCAACATGCTCCCAAAGAAAAGGACGGAATATTTTTGAAACTGCAACTACTCATGGCTGATCAATCAAATAAAACAAATATGTTCATTAGAAATAAGTTGTCCCCAAATAGAATTTTCGGGTCAATTGAAGTCTCAGTCTGTCTACACTCTTTGCAGTTAGATAGTGTGCCCTTGATGCTCTTTTTTCTTATGTCACTTGAAGCGAACACATGCCTTTCTCGCATTTACACTTTGTGAAACAATGAATAAACATGTACAGAATATATACGGTCAAGCAGGCATTACGAAACTGCTAGGGTTAAGGCTGCATTGATTTCCATGCAGGGGCACCTGCGTGCAAGCTACGAAGATTGCCCTGTTTTATGTGTCATCTACCTGAAGAAAGAATGATCACCAAAGATGAAGTCAGGCAACCCAGAGAGGAGGAGCACTAGTCTTGAACTGAATTTTATATAAATAATTAACTTTTCTAAGAATTTACCAAATGACCAGAGCAACTCGAAACCGCAGAGCGAACAGGCCAAGTTTTTCTGCAAAGGACACACCGATTAAGCAAAACAGCACACACATTATACAAGTTTCCAAACGCTGCTTTCCTGTCAATTCAGGCATGTGACACTACACTATTGCTTCGCCAATTTGAAAAGATGAATGCGTGCTCTATAAAAGCTAACCGCATGCTTGCCTGGTACATGCGGTTACTTATTTCTTAGTAACAAATTCATATATCAGGTCATGGATCATTTCACTTTCATGCTGAAATAGCGCTTCAGCTGCTCGGTGGAGGCATGTTGTGATTAGAAACTAGGGAGAGAATACGTCAGCTTAACAACTGTGGGTATTTCGGTATGCGATAAACTGCCCCGAAAAAAAAGAGAGAAATATGCGTGCAGTGTCAGGAGAAGTATGAAAGCAACTTTTGACTTTTTTATTGCTTGCGCATTTATTACTCTAACTAGTACCTCTCTAATACGTAATACTTAAAATGCTCGGCATGTCGTCCATAGATGAATTGCATGTGGCGGGATCACGTTGGCAGTAAAGCAATCAGTTCATGTATGACTAGCAGTGCTCAAAACTGTATTGAAATTAACGAAAGTTCGAAATATTATGAGATAAAAAACGAAGTAAACAAAATAATTCACGTAAACTTGATAAAACGTTATCGAACCATGCATCTAACTTCTGGGCAACACAAGAGTTGTAACCACCAACTCGACAAAAACGTGAACTTCGCTCCCACGTGAAAATCGCCGCTCAAGGCGGACAAAAGCTGATGAAATTCGCTGCGTACGAAAAGTATCTCAACTGCCGTAACAGCCATTAAGTTGATAGAGTGCATCAAATAGTAATGCGTATTTTGCGCAATGAATTTGTCAGTCTCCCGGACAAGGCGGCGGCGGCTGCATTTTTGGAGAGACGAAAATGCTGTAGGCCCGTGCGCTCATATTCGAGTGCACGTTAAGAGCTCAAGCTGGTTGAAATTTCGGGAGCCCTTTACTACGGCGTCTCTCATAATCATATGGTGGTTTCGGGACATTAAACCCCACATACCCCTTCTCCCCCCAGATACTCTCTGACAAGACTACTCATAGAAAAACGGACATGCTTACTTCGACCATTAACGCCATCGTCGATGTCGTAAACGGAGGAGCGGGAATGAAAATCGCTGAATTACCTTGCTAGGCCCTTTACGTTACCCAGCAGTGGAGCTGCATTTAGTTTTCTGTGAAGTATATTTGACTGTTTGTCGGAAGTGTGATAATCCTGGCTATAATATTCTGGTATTCAAAAAATACTTCTTTTAATTAAATTGTAGAAATTGATCGCTCGTACTATGCTTTTATTCTAGATTGTGGCATTCACGCTAACCGTTTCAATAGATTGTAAACAGTGCTCCCAAGTTTTCCTTCTCTTGTACAAGTTTGTGAATGTTTAGCGTCGTCTTTTAACACTGCAAACAGCATCAAAGTCCCGCTATACAAGATTCTATCGATGGATATACGCATAGTGAGATCAAATATATAATAGGTTGCGAATATATTTGGATGGCATATTCAACGTGACAGATTATTCAACAAGACAAGATGCCAAACCAGACTGTATGACCAGCGAGATGAAAAGTCGTTCAGGAAAGAACAGGTATGACACAAGTGAAAAGCCTGTAAGAAACCATACACCATGAGCTTCGATGCTACGAGAAAAGTCAGCGTGAGGATGCCTACAACGGCATGCTTTATTTTGAAAGAAGTCACGCACGTCACTCCTGTCACAATATTGCATTCACTGTCGTATGTTTATCATACGTGGGTGTGTGTTATTTTACATATACTATGCTCTCAAAACGAACAAAACGTTTGTGTAGTATCACTTGTGCTATTTATGTAACTTATGCCATAGCTATCGAATAATTCACGAACATATTATTTTTTGTCATTCATGATCTACTAATGCGTACTACGTTGTTGCATATTTTTGAAAATGAGATGACCATAATGACATCACGATAAAGCTATATTATCTGTCGTGCATAACGTCACCTACAAGTAATGCTATACATGTCATCGCCCATTATTAACCTTCATCGTGCACAATTGTCATATCAGACCAACTTCAGCACATACTCAATTTACGAAATGACCACGAGAGCTGTAAGACTATACCATACGCACCATCACGTGCATGACATGTAGGATTCTTTAATCATGTATTAAATGATATTGTTATGGCATTTATTAGCCGGCACACAGCGAGTTTACACAATGGCGACAGTAACAGCCAAGCACGGACTCTCCGCGCGAGCGGCGTTCTTTTTGGGCAGACCCACTAGAAAGCACTTGAGAGTTCGACCCATTTCAGTGTTCGGCGGCTTCTCTACAATTACCCCGGGGTCGAAGAGGAAGCCGCCTGGCGACCTAACAGCTTGTCACTACAAGCGGGTCATAGTAAGCCTTCAGGCGCTCCATGTTGACTATGTCGCGCCCGCGGCGGCGCATGTCCGAAGATTGTTCAATTGGCTCGATAAGATAGTTGACCGGAGATGTGCGCTCGATCACACGGTAGGGACCTTCATATTTCGGAAGTAGTTTGAAAGAAAGGCCAGCTACAGAGGTCGGGATTGAGAGCCATACAAGTGAACCAGGAAGGCACGTGGGCTCAGAAGTGGCGGAGCCATCACGAATATTCTTCTGCCGCTCTTGCTCATGCGTCGTAAAAGTCTTCGCAAGCTCGCGATACTCTTCAGGATGCCTGGCGGTCTCGGAAATAGGTGTACACTCAGATGGATCCGGCGTGTACGGGAGTATCGTGTCGATGGTGTGTGACGGGTGCCTTCCGTACAGCAAAAAAAAAAGGTGGAAAACCAGTCGTGCTCTGAGGGCCGGTGTTGTAGGCGTAGGTGACGAAGGGCAGTATGGTATCTCAATTCGTGTGGTTGGCGCCTACGTACATCGACAGCATGTCCCCGAGGGTGCGGTTAAAGCGTTCGGTCAGGCCATTCGTCTGCGAATGGTAAGCAGTAGTTTTGCGGTGGACAGAATGACACTCAGTGAGAATGGCGTCGACGACTTCTGACATGAAGACACGGCCTCGATCGCTGAGAAGCTCCTGGGGTGGACCGTGGCGCAGTATAAATCGATCTAGTAGGAAGGACGCAACATCACGCGCAGTAGCCGCAGGGAGAGCGGCGGTTCCGGCGTATCGCGTTAAATGATCTACGGCGACCATGACCCAGCGGTTGCCAGTGGACGTCAGAGGGAGTGGTCCATACAAATCGATACCTATGCGCGCAAAAGGACAGTCAGGCCAAGGTAACGGTTGCAGACCGGCTGGTGACATGTGTGCGGACGGTTTGCGGCGTTGGCAAGCGAGAGGAGAGCGAACGAACTGCTGGACGTAGCGGTACATCCCGCGCCGGAAGTAGCGTTGTGTAATGCGATGGTAGGTTTTGAATACCCCAGAGTGCGCGCACTGTGGATTAGAATGAAAGGATTCACATATCTCCGACCGCAGACTGCGGGGTATCACGAGTAGCCACTGCCGGCCATCGGCGTCATAATTGCGTCGGTGTAGGAGGCCGTCCCGAATGGCGAAATGGTGAGCTCGACGACGCAAGGCACGCATGGATGGCGTTGCGGACGGATTAGAGAGCAAGTCGATCAGTTGGGAGATCCAATTATCCTTTCGCTGTTCGGTAGCGATGATGTCAACATCAATGGCAAAAACAGCAACCGAGGATACTGAGCAGAGCCCATAGCTTCAGGCAGAGGGGTGCGCGAGAGGGAGTCGGCGTCAGCATGCTGGCGTCCGTCGCGGTAGAGCATGCGGATGTCGTAGTCTTGTAAGCGAAGAGCCCAATGGGCGAGGCGGCCTGAGGGATCCTTCAATGATGACAGCCAGCATAGTGCATGATGGTCGGTGACGACATCAAATGGGCGACCATACAAATAAGGTCGAAACTTTTTAATAGCCCAGACGATCGCCAGGCACTCTTTTTTCGTGACGGTGTTGTTTGTCTCGGCTCTCGTGAGCGTACGGCTTGCATATGCCACAAGATAATCAGAGAATCCGGGCTTGCGCTGCGCCAGGACAGCGCCGAGGCCTACACCACTGGCGTCCGTGTGCACCTCCGTTGGGGCCGTAGGGTCGTAGTGGGGGAGAATGGGAGGAGACATCAACAAATGGCGGAGCTTTAAGAACGTGTTGTCGCACTCTGACGACCACGAATTGAGGGGCCCGTTACTTCCAAGGAGCTTCGTCAGCAGTGATATATTCGTGGCGAAGTTTCGTATGAAGCGTCGGAAGTATGAGCACAGGCCCACGAAACTACGCAGTTCTTTGACGGACGCATGTTTTGGGAATTCGGCCACGGCCCGAAGCTTGGCTGGGTCAGGAAGAATGCCATCCTTGGACACGACGTACCCTAGGATGGTGAGTTGGCGTGCTGCAAAGCGGCACTTCTTCAGATTTAGTTGCAAGCCGGCATTGCTCACACGTGCGAAAACTTCTTTTAGACGTTGGAGATGGGTGGAGAAATCTGGAGCGAAGACAACAACGTCATCGAGGTAACACAAGCACATGTGCCATTTCAAGTTGCGCAGAACGGTGTCCATCATGCGCTCAATTGTCGCAGGTGCATTACACAGACGAAACGGCATGACGTTGAATTCGTACAAGCCGTCGGTTGTGATGAAGGCAGTCTTCGGTCGAGCGTCATCAGCCAGGGGTACTTGCCAGTACCCCGAGCGCAGATCGAGAGAAGAAAAAAATTGTGCTCCGTGAAGGCTGTCAATTGCGTCGTCGATACGCGGCGGTGGGTAGACATCCTTGCGAGTTATCTTATTGAGCCGTCTGTAGTCCACACAGAACCACACAGAACCATCTTTCTTCGCAACAAGAACAACAGGAGACGCCTATAGACTGTCCGAGGACCGAATGACGTCGCGTCGGAGCTTATCGTCAACCTGCTCGTTAATTTCCCGGCGTTCTGCAGGCGACACGCGGTATGGACGTTGCCGTAATGGTGGATGGGCACCAGTGTCGATACGATGCGTAACAGTGGACGCGTGACCGAGAGAACTTCGCCCGACATCGAAAGAAGAACGGTATTCTTGCATTAGGTCTAGAAGCTGGGAACGCTGTACTGACGTTAGGTCGTCATCAATGTATGGGCCAAATACATCAGGAGATGATGAGTCAGAAGTACATACAGCAATGATGGTACGCGAATTGGGACAACGCGAGTCTTCGGGTACGTCCAGGATTTCTGCGTCGTCGACTGGTTCTACTCTGCCGAGACATTCCCCTCGAACCATGGTAACAGTGTACGGGGATGGGTTGGTCACGAAAATAGTGGCGTTGCTCTGGGTGATTTGCACGGTCGCGAAAGGTACTAGCAACCCTTTCCTTCTGGAAGCACGGTAAGATGGCGAAACGAGTGCAATTGTGTCGGAGAGACCGCTGCAGTAGACCGATACACCCAACGTCGAGCTTGGAGGCACTATAGTAACGTCTTTCACAAGAATCTTGCTCAGTGTCGAGGGACCATCTTCTGGCGTCAAATGCGAGAAGGGCGAGAGTTCAATTTCGGCGGCGGCACAATGAATGACGGCGTTGTTGCGGGAGAGAAAATCCCATCCCAACATGACGTCGTGAGAGCATGCAGGAATGATGATGAATTGGGTGACATACAGAACGTCCTGAACGACAACGCGAGCTGTGCAGCCTGCTGTAGGATTAATACGATGTGAACTAGCGGTACGAAAGGACAGTCCAGATATCGGCGTTGTCACTTTTCGAAGCAAGCGACAAAGGTTTTCGCTCATAACTGATACCACAGCTCCAGTGTCAATAAGAGCAGATGCATGAACACTGTCCACAAGCACGTCAATGGGATTAGATGGGTGGCTCTGAGGGCTTTCCCAATGCGATAGCGTCGCAGTCCTTGCCTCTGGGATTGCGACGGCTAGTTTTTCCGCTCCTGAGCAGAAGAACTTGGCTGCATGGGGGACAGAGACCGACGTCGTGGAGACGGCAACCTTCGAGCAGACTGACCTGGGCGAGACGACAGTGGCACAAACGGCAGTTCGTCGTTATACGAATGGCTAAGGTGGCCAGTAGCAGGAAAAGAAATGGGAGCCGGCTGTAGTCGAGAGCAATAGCGGGCTACGTGACCGGCGTAACCGCAAGCAAAGCAGATGGGCCAGTTGTCGGGTGTGCGCCATAAGTTTGCCGGGGTGAGTCTCGCCCGGAACGGTGGCTGGAAAGGCTGCATGGTGGGCTGAAGATGAGGCTGAGGGGTTGCGCCAACATACGCAGCCGGCATACCCGCTGCAAAGAACGGAGGTTGTGCGGCAGCTTCGGCGTAAGTGAGTGGTGCAGGTGCTTGAACAACTGGAGGCGGCGTTGCGACCACTTGGGCGTACCTTGGGGGCGCAGGGGCCGGAAGTTGTTGTGGGTGGTACGCAGACATGACCTCCGCTATTTCCTTCTTAATTGCTCGGCGGATGGGTGGAAGAATAGTAGTTGCCGATTGTTGAACAGCCGGTGGGTGGGCAAAAAGAAGGAGAGTGAAGTGGCGCGCGATTTCCTCACGGATGAAGGACTTTAGGTCTGCCAGCAGCGCCAACTGATCACATCTCGCCTCCGAGCCAGCAAGCCCTGCTTCTCGTGGTGTTGAGCGACGGGTAATCGAACGCTGCCGGCGGAGCTCCTCGTAGCTCTGGCACAGCGTGATGACCTCAGCTACTCTGCCTGGGTTTTTGGCTAGCAGCATCGTGAGGGCATCATTGTCAATGCCTTTCATGACGTTCCGGATCTTGTCTGAATCGAACATGCTGTCGTTAGATTTCTTGCACAGGTCCAGGACATCTTCAATGTAACTGGTGAATGATTTACCGGCCTGCTGAGCGCGTTCGCGTAAGCGCTGCTCGGCTTGCAGCTTGCGAACGGCAGGGCGGCCAAAAACGTTGGTGATAGCAGTCTTGAAATCAGACCAGGTTGCGAACTCAGATGCGTGGTAGGTGTACCATAAACTTGCAACGCCCGCAAGGTAGAACATCAAGTTTGTCAATTTGCGTCCTCGTCCCATTTGTTGGGGACGCTCACGTGCTCGTAAATGGCGCGCCAGTCCTCCACATCAGTGCCATCGGCACCCGTGAAGATGAGTGGATCGAGGATCCTGGGGACACCGGGACAAGGGGGTGGCATGGGAGGAGGCGTTTGCTGAGAGGCGTCGTGGGACATCGTAGATTTCAGGGTACGTGAGCGTAGTTCCAAGGGCATCGAAGGGGATCGTAGCACTCTCCACCAATTTGTTATGGCGTTTATTAGCTGGCGCACAGCGAGTCTACACAATGGCGACAGTAACAGCCAAGCAGGGACTCTCCGCGCGAGTGGCGTCCTTTTTGGGCAGACCCACTAGAAAGCACTTGAGAGTTCGACCCATTTCAGTGTTCGGCGGCTTCTCCACACTATTTAGGTACGACACATAGTTCTGCCATGCCATGTCACCTTTAGTATGTAAACAATGTATACATTCAATAGAACAGCTGCGAGAATACCAAAATCTAATTTATGTCCTGGAGTAAGCGCAGTTCATGAGATGATATTGCTGTCCTGAACTATGATGATTGAACACTTACTGGTGTACAATATCAGACTCAGCGTAATTAATTAACAACCGCGAGAGCGTGCCCCCAGACTTCGTTGTGTATATAACGAAGCACATGACATTCACCTGACATACATGACATGATATTCATGCAATGGCCAGTCATTTACCAGCTTCACCCAGTGCCAGTTTTGAAATATATCAATCAAGTTCACGAAATGTGTGCGATAGCACTCAGGCCTAGCGACGCATGTCAAGACATACTGTGATAAACATGCGTGATATCAAGACATACCTCTCATTTGACATGTTAATATGAAATTTCTCATTTATTTCCGTCACTTTCTCATGAAATGTCAGATGAGGTTTTTCTGAAATCAGCTCCTAAAATGGCTGTGGGAGCCCCAACATCGTGTCATGTACGACATGACGCGCTTGGTATGATAGTCAAGCCATGATCTGTAATTTATAAAAGTCACATACTCAGATCGTGTGTTCCAGCTGCGACGCAAAGAGCACATGTAACAAGAACTACGAACAAGTTTTTCTGACGTGACTGCACGCTGCAGAAAATTTGCATCACGCATGCACTGCACTGGTGAATGCGACCTACAAGACGTGCCAAGCGCTAGTCACCCGTTAGTGTTCCCTCATGCTAGAACAGGGAAAGTGCAAAATGCAGTGAACAACTCAGCCGTAATACGACATCAAATGTATATGAGAAGAAGCTATCTGACTAGCCTGTGTAACGCTCTCCCTCCGCGCACCCCAACTGCGCATGCTCGCATCTCGCGCCACGACGCGCATGCTCGGGTATCGTGCTGGCCTGGGAAGACACGTAGCCGCAAAACTGTCCCTTGCCTCCCCCTCTCTCGCCTCTCAAGGCCCCCTCAGGCAGCGTCTGCTACCCCTTATATGTGCTCACCACCCCGTATATTTTGGCACAGGATCGAGCGTTCGGAGTTCAGTCAAGGGCGTCTTAGCTTTCGCTTGATGAGCGCCGCCAGCGTCAACGTAGCCTCCAGTGTAAGCGATATTGTCAGCTGCTTCCCATCTACACATGCTTTTTTTAGCGGGAGATGGTTAAAGTTTTCTCATTGTTCGACTACCTGATAACGTTACATCGCGGTGATCTTACAGTCTCACTGTAACTTGGACTTTGCGCCATAACACTCTTCGCAATGCTAGAGTGTGCTAGAAGTACCCTGTAGGGATACCCACGATTTGCAGCTCGCGCACTGTGTGACTCAAAATGGCTGCCAGCGAAGGGTCAAGCCATGGCCGCTGGATGACTACGCACAGCATGGTGTGCGGCTTGATACGTTGCCCGAACCCGGCGTGAAAAGGGTCGTTGTCAGCGCCGCCGCAGCGGCGCTAGTGCTGCAGGACAAGTGCACGCGGATGAGAACGTTCCTTTGGCTGTGTTCGCATGCCTCGCGCAACGCGTTTAGATTTCATAGCCGTGAAAGTTGTGCAATCTGTTTTCAAACCGTAAAGTAATATCTCAATGATGCCTGCAACGACACTAATGGGCTCACATTAAGCCGAATGGCGTACCTTTGCAAGCGAACGTACCTTGAGGCACAGGACCACCGTACTAAATAATTGGCGAGTTATTAATCGAGCCGCCGCCTTCTTGAGTTGGCGTATTTGCTGAGGAATAGAAAATTCGTAAACATTACATTCTTATAAATGCTTGCAGAATGATATAATCAGATAAATAATTTCAATAATTTCTGAAGGGGTGCAGCTGGCGGCAGGGATACTGCGTCCGTGCCACAAAACTGCTTCCCGAAACACTTATCGTAACCGCAGATATTATCGCTCAGTATCTTCGCGGCAGAGGTAGAAGAAAATAAATGTGACATTTACTATTCATACAGCTTTTTACAGATGCACAAACTAAAAAATTTACGTACTTTTGCCGCGCGCACACATTTTTAGTTTTCTTAGGATGGCATCTGCCTCACAATGCAGTTTTACCACTGTTTAAGTGGATGTTTTAGCAGCTGGCAAAGGCTGCAATCGTCGTCTGCAGGACGGACAAAGCAACAAGAAAAAATAATGCACAGGCAATTAACAGGCCGCACTTTTTTCAACTGAGTTGTCCTTGCCAATTGTTAATTGAAGGAATGCGCCCGCTTTATTGTGATCTGAGTACGCAGAAAAGGGCAGCTACAAAGTTCTCTGAATTCCTGTATGTGAAGCTTAGGTCATACATGGAAGGAATGTGGGACAGTCGCAGTAATTAGGGGGGGAGAAGGGATCTTGTTGGATTTCCGATTTTGTTTTTGCAGTCTTGTTCGAAAAAATCGAAGTTTGCATCCAACTATTGCTCAACTTTTACTTATTGTTTTTTCCGTTTTATTATAAAAGTGTAACTACATCTATTTCGTTTGTCGCAGCTTCCTAATATGTTCAAGGCTTATTCCTCATGTGTGCATTAATTTCAATTTATCTTTTGCTGATCCTCGATGTAATTTATAATTTATTATTCACTCTTTACATCATTGGGGTATACTTGCCTTTCTTTTTTTTTCACCCTCCACTCACGTTATGCATCAAAACACTTGTCCTTGCGTCTTTTTATCTGGTAGTTGTATGTTTTTTATTATCTATTAACAGATATGGATGTTTATGGATATTGATATGTCTTTATACTCAAACTAAACTGCGCGGAAAGAAATGTTAATGAACTGGGACTGAAGCCCCAAATCTCCTACATCTTCGTTAAGTGCACGATATATATCCCGCTTGTATGTGCTGTTCAGATGGAAGTAACCTGGCAGCATGCTCTTAAAATCGTGTTTTTCCTTAGTTTGCACTTTATCGGCGCCCTGCGTGACGAGCACAGCGACTTTGTACCGTTGCCACAAAGCTTGTTCTAAATTTAAAATGCCACTGAGCGTGGACTCGGACGAGTAAATGCCGTGCGTCAGCGAGTGGTTGCGCCCTTTGGAGGCTGTATCGTAAAATCTTTCAGCTTCGCCGCCTCGTTCACGACACTAGGAAAACCTTTCTAGCCACTATAATCTCTTCAACCCATACAAAGAAGTCGTCCATCACTGATTCGTTCCGGCTTCCCGTGGAGAGAGCAGAATGGATGGATGAATGTATCCGGCTGTGCCCTTTAGATCGGGCGGTGGTTCACGCCACCTAGCCATAAAGTTATGTTCTATCACTGTGTATTTGAGGATCTATTTACTCGCGCCTCGATTGTAGCCACCAATCAGTTAGCCTCCTCCTGGTTATTTCTACCCGTTTATAGTCCATTTTGCCTTCACTGTCCCTAAACCCCATTGCTTTGAAGAATTCGACGCCATTATCTTCGACTGTAAGGTGGATACTTTCACAGAAAATTATCAAATGTCCAGCCGTTTCCTCCTCATCTCCACACGCACTACATACCGTGTCTGTGCCTTCGTATATTGCTCGGTATGTCTTGGTCCGAAATACTGCCGTTATAGCCTCGAAGAGCACAGAACTACCCTTAGAATTATCATAGATCTTTTCTCTTACAGTTTCCTGCTTAAAAGCTTCATACGACTCCAGTGATGGTTTTGTAAGCATTCCCATTCTGCAAACGTCCTTCTCTGTTTTCTTCACCTTCTTCCTAGCCGATGTATTCTGTTGGCTTGGTATTCGGCTGCTGCCTAATACTTGCTTGACCATTTCCGAGTTCATTTCCTTCATTTAGTAGCGACATTCTTCGTGTACAATTAACTGAAATCTTTCCTAGCCGAATGGTCCTCTTCTATTTCTCAATCGCTCCTCAAATTCTATCTTGCTGCTAGCGTTTCTGTACTTAAGCGATGTCCATCCCACGTATCCCTGTACCCCCTGATTTGGGGTATTGCCGTGTGCTACCAAAGCACGTCTACCTATGCCACGTTGTTTAATTTCCAATCTTTCTTGAACTTAAAATTTTATAGATAAGACCACATTGGTGAATTTCGAATCCGGGACCATGACGCCTTTTTTAAATCTCTTTCTCAACGTTATGCCTACTGTAGCTCCACAGTGCCCTATTTTTCATTACAGCTGCATTCCTGGAGCCCTCAATCGTTACGTATCTTTCGTGCTCCCTTAGGTACTCAGCCCCGTTATTTATTCATACGGCCAAATATTTGCATTTATCCACTATTTCTAGCGTGAATTCCTTAATCACTGCCTTTGTTATCATTAAAAATAATGATAGCCGATTTTTTCCTGCTGAACTTTTAATATAACTTATCTCCCTCATTGCTACAGATGTCTAACAATCCCTACAGATATTCCTTGTTGTCGGCTAATAAGACTATACCATCTGCATACATCAATGTTGATAATGACTGTTCAATGTGTTTTCATTGCGTGGCAAAAAAAATGCTGAATCAGAGTAGACTCCCCTCTAATTTGGCTTCTAGTTCCTGTATATACAGCATAAATAACAAAGGTGACAAGGGACATCCCTGCCGAAGCCCTCATTCTATATTTATAGGTTCAGACAGCTGTTTTTCTCTTTGATAAGTACCTTGTTACTTTTATAGATATCCTTTGGAAGATTAGTTATTCCATCTTTTACATCTAGTGTGTCCAGTGTCCTCCACAAGTCTCTTTGAATCACACTATCGTAAGCTTTCTTGATATCTTGAAATGGCAGCCACAGGGGTCTGTGTTCTTTTTCCGCTATTTCAATACACTGCATCAATAAAAACAGATTGTCCTCCAACCTCCTTAACTTACCGAACCCATTTTGTAGGGTTCCAGCACGCCCTCATTCTCTTCCATGACTGTAGTTTTTTTCTTTACTAACGAAATCACAATCCTGTAAACTACTGATGTCGCTGTCATAGGATGGCAGTTGTTTATATCGGCTTTGTCCCCCTTCCCTAAGCAGGATTATCAAGATCATCCTGCTTAGTTTCTACCTGTTGGGAGCTTCACCATTCATTATTGCATTGCTCGCTGCCTCTCTTAATGTTTGCTTAGAGTTTGGTCTAGTTTTTTTTATTAAAACAATTGGGACACCATCAGGGCCTGTTGATATGCTATTAGGAAGTCTTTCTCTCTGCCCTTTCCCACACTCGTTGTCCCAGGGGGCCACTGAGCTAATAGGTCCATCCTCATCTGGTACGGTGCGTGCAGCGCTTTCTTGGTGTTTAAATTTTTCTGTCATCATTGTTTTAATATATTCCATTGCCTCATCCACTTATAGTCAGACCCCTTAAACTGTAGTTAAAAACCTCTGTTCCATGACTCTCTTTTATTAGGAGAATTGAGACGGTTCCAAAACTTTTTGTTTACTTCCACCATCCATCAGGCCCCCTTCGTTCTGATCTTGAGCTGCATCGCAACTCATTTCGAGAAATGGCACAAACGCCCACACGGCTGCCTCACAGAGCGTCCCGTTGCAGTTCAGTCCACCAATGGCGGTGGGACAAACACCAGCATTTCCAGGTTACTCTGCGACCTTGCCAGAACAGTCAGGGCCGTCTGCCTTAGCGGTATTCTACGAGTTGCCACAAAACTTTCTACCATTGAGAAGTTCAACCGCAGTGACGAAGCCAATTCCGCCCACCAGAATACACACTGACAGATGTTCAAGCAGAGGCGCACCGTGGCGTAGACCAACCGGCTCGATGCAGCGAGTGTGTCCAAATGAGACGCCTCCCCCAGACCATCACTCCATGTTGCATTTTGGTTCGGGACGACTACCACGATGCAGCCAAGCCCACCCAGCAGAAACTTTGCCGCCAGCTCCGCGTGCGCACAGTCATGGCCGAGTGTCAAGACGAAGAAGACGCTGGGGTTCGGGCGCGTGGGCCGCCAAGAGAAGGCAGAGGAAGAAGAGGCAGAATAGTACAGCCTACCCAACGAACGGGTGTTGTGCCTGTCTCGCTTATTACACTATTCATATCTTCTGTGGGCGCGTTCATATCTCCTAATATAGTTACTTCGCACTCTTCTCCTAGTTCGTCAATGCCATTTCCTATTACTGCACCATTTGCCGATTTTCCTCTCTGGCTTTTGCCCCATGTCCACAAGTATACCAAACCTGGGAGCGTCATTTGCCCTGCCACTTACCCTTTTAGCCATAAATGTTCCTTGCACTCCTGCTTCGCCCTTTTCAGTCTGTACTTTTATAAATGAATGCCCCGATACCAACTCCTGTTCTGCTGCATTTTGTTCTATTTATTCCCCCACGTAGTCCGTATTGTTAAGAGGTTACGCCATGTCTCTAAGATGTGTTTCTAGAAAACCATATACCACCGGCCTCTCCTCTGTTAGCTGTTCTTCTATCTCTTCCCACTTCAGCCGATTCCTGCCACCCTGCATGTAATATACCCTACGCCTAAGTTGGCTTGGCCCTCGTTTTTGGCTTGGCCCTATTTCTGGCCCGGACTCTACCTGTCTTAGATATTCGTTCCACTTTGAGTCGTGCCTGTCCATACCACCTGTCAAAGAGTCTTTCTGGTTGTTTTTCTGTTACTAGCTCTCCTTTAATCCGAAGGGCCCGCTTTTCCCCACCAAAAAAGCTACTGCATGTCCTGTCAGTCACCAACCCACCTATGACCTAGCCTTCCATCGAAGTGAATTCTGTCTTGTTGAAAACGACCACACCTATGCACCTCTCTCTTTATTTCCACCACCTCAAAGCCTTTCTCTGAAACTCATCACCATATCTCTTAGCTTGCGTTGACAACCGCTCTTTGCAGATTGCCTTCACGCACCGGTACCTCCAGTATCTTTCCCATTACAACCTGTACCTGATGAGAGATGGGGCGCATGTAATCGACCCCTTTCGCCAGTATTGTCGCTAGTCCTGTCGTATCTTCAAATAAGACATCGTTTAAACTGCCAGCATTTATCACGAGGTTTTTGTCCATCAGCTGTAGTTTTGAGCTTCGCGCTCGCTTGCCTCCTGACTGCTTTTGGCTTGCGACCAGAAAACGTTCCTACTGCAACCTTCACGGTTGTCACCTCTTACCCTCTCTTTTATTGCTTCTGCGCATCGACTTAAAACTCAAGTTCCCGGTGATTATCACGTGCTCTGACGTTTTAGCTGGAGTGTCCTGCACCTTGGGGTACTTGCACCTGTAACGCCAGCTGCTTTGTCCCCTCCCAACCCCTTCCCCCACCACTTCGCTGAAGCTGGATCCTGCGACCATTGAACCGGCAGAACCTGATTTTTTCGCGCTTGGTTGCGTTATCTTCTTCGTCATTCCGGTTGCCGGTGCCCTACTGTTCTCTCCGTCTGCCTCTCCTTCGTACACTTTCGCTCAAGCCTCCTCGACGAACTTGAGCCTTCCACCAATAGCCCTCGTTTTCTCTTGCTGTGTCGCCAACGCAGTCTCAATCTCGGTGATTCTCATCCGCAGTTCACTGTGGGCAACCATCATTTCCTCGATTTCTTTTGTCGACCTCTCGTTGCCTACAGTTGGCATCAGCCTCCTCTACATTCGCGTCTACACTTGGATCCATTTTCAAAGCCACCCCGTATACTGATCAATTTACAGCATTTTAACCTAGTCTTTTCGACACCAATTGTCCTTATGAATCGTACTTCTCGATAATTACAAAACACGGCGTACGGTGAACTGAGCCCTACGAAAAAAAGGAGGTGTAAGATTTACTGCAAAATTTGCGTGTTCAGTGCACGTGCACTTCCCCCCACGGGGTGGCACGAGAAAAAAACACTGACAAACACCCACACACAAACTAGTAAATACCTGGTGACTGACCCCCGAAAAACTATATAATGTAATAAGTGTTACAAAAATTTAAACTGCTGCCTTAATAATTAAAAAAAGCAAGCTCAAAACATGCACAACCATTTATCTGTGCAGTCAATTGGAAGCACTCAAAAACACGTGCCAGTCCGAAAACAAAGTCTAGACCCACACAGACCAGCACGGAAGTCCAGACCGAAGTCCGGAAACACTGTACCGTACTATCAGCGCCCCCCACAGAAAAAATCGGCAGCGACTCTTCTGTTCTGTTTTATTTTTTAGCTCTGCAGAGGTTAAGGTGAATATTGCCTCGGCTACTCCATATCACGAAGTTCTGCAACAAAAAAAAGAATAATACAGAACGGCACCCAAAATTTACATTATGGTAAAGAAAAAAAAGGTCAGAGCACCCTGAAACCAGTTCAAATATTATGCCAATACTAAGTTTTTTTAGAGCAGTTCTCACAGTCATAAACTGCTTACACACACACCTTCCTTTTCTACTGTCAGTATATACATAAACACATTTTACATATATCCATCTCTGGCTGTCTCTCATAGGCACTTGTCCAGTCCGGTCTCCACTAAAAAGTCTGTCAGGAAGATTATTGCCTTTTTCTGGAGATGCATCTCAGTTTATTCTGAGGGGCCGTCTCTCCAAACTTGCTAATTTGGTCTTTAATTTTTCGTTTTCAATCGCGGATTTGACACACTCAAAAGAATATAGCGAACATTTTCTTCTGCTTGACCACAATGGCATTCCGGCGAGTTGGATCGATGTATCTTGTGCAGAAAGCTGTTTGTGTATGCTACTTTTAATCGAAATCAGTGGAATATTGTCTCTAGGTGTCGTGGGAGGTCTGTCGCTATTGAAAACTTTTGTGTGGATCAACTTCATAAAGTACTCTTTCCTTCGATTTAGGGTGTAGCGAGAGAGGAAGACGGGACGGCGGCCAACGTGGTCGTGTCGTTCTCTCGCCACTTTATTCCACGCCTGAAGCGGAGCCACGGTGGCTGTCCACGTCCGACACACCAAGTTCGCTAGCTTGTTCTAATCCTCGCGCCACTCGAGCTAGCATAAGCTGCGCGAGAGGCGCGGCGCAGTGATCAAGAAATGATGATGATGATGATGGCACTACAGGGCTCCCCCCCAACGTTTTGCGCGATTTGAAGGCATATGGAAAAAACAAAAAAAAAAAGAGTGACAAAAGCTATATACATGAACGATAATCCATAAAGCGTTCATTTTTGGGAGGAGGAGCATGTTTAAGGCCGTAAAACTTGAGCACGTCATCTCGCAAGTGATCGTACGGGCGAGGGCTCCAGGAGAAGTATGCGAGGTGGTGTTTGAGGTCATGTGGAAGATGGTATTCTAATACTTCGTACATGAGCTCTTGTATCCAGATGCCCTTTTGATACAAGGCCGCCGCAAACTCCTCGAACCATGACTCTAGGCAAGAGGTCCGGAACGGGGGCAGTGGCGGGTCGAATTGAGGCTTGCAGGCTTGTGCTGACTGAAACATGGCCGCGCAGCTCGGTGGCAGTAGTGCAGCGCCGGTCACTTGTTCGTGTGTCCATGGTCACCAATGTAGCTAGAGAGGAAGACGGGGACGGCGGCCAACGTGGTCGTGTCGTTCTCTCTCGCCACTTTATTCCACGCCTGAAGCGGAGCCGCGGTGGCTGTCCACGTCCGACACACCAAGTGCGCTAGCTTGTTCTAATCCTCGCGCAGCTCGAGCCAGCATCAGCTGCGCGAGAGGGCGCGGCGCAGTGATCGAGAAATAATGATGATGAAGATGGCACTACAAGGGCTATCAAACCGCTTCTTCATCGAACAATGGTTAGCTCCTTGGGTTATAAAATCTCTAGTATCCCCCCCAGACATAGGGATTGCACAATCCCGTCCTTCCTTCAATGCTTTCTTCGCGAGGCTGTCAGCCTCTTCATTTCCCTTCATTCCAAAGTGGCTGGGTATCCATTGGAATACGATGTTGTGACCCTGCGATGAGGCGTATTCCACAGCTTCTGCAATACATTGTGCTATTTGGCCCATTTTTGTAAAGTGATCTCGCATTTCTGATTAGCTGAAGAGCAAGTTTTGCTATCAGTGCATATCACCTACTTTAGTGGCTCGGATTCTCGCAGATAAGCTTGACTGCTTCAAAGATAGCTACCAATTCTGCTGTCATCAATGAATATTTGTGCGATAACTTGTACATTCTCTTTTTCTGCAAATCGGTTATAAACCGCATAAGCTGACGCTTCTTTAGGGCATGATCCATCTTTATATATCTTCGTTTTTTCATTATGCATTATATTAAACTGATGATGTACCATCTGGGCCGCTACTAGAGGTGCCATATCTGCTTTCTTCTGTATTCCGTCTATTTCACGGATTAACGTTGACAACTGGCAGCGTCCAAGGTGATTTTGAAGGTTTTCATCGTTTAAATTCTGGTACTACCGCTTGAAATGATGATACACTATCCTGTAGTGTCATCGCCATCCTTGTGTTAGTGCACAAGACAAAGAATGACTTTCATGTTGCGTGAAAAGTGTAAAGAAATTTCGAGACGTTTTTTTTTAGTTCGGAGCACTTTGAAAGTGGCTGTCGAGCCCCTGCCTACACTAAAGCATTGAAAGTTGACCATGGTGACCCCAGACATACCCTCAAGCTTCTTGCCAATAACAAGTGAAGTCTCCTTTTGGTGGAGGCTGGAAGTGCGTGCAGCAGGGTAGTGAGTAACTTACGATGGGGTGTATCCAGGCAACATGTAGGGCTAATAATGACTTTGTAGTACCACCCCATTTGGCTTCGCGGAGATGCCGGAGGATTTGAATG
>WOVY01007611.1:0-37414 GCA_013436015.1 Rhipicephalus annulatus | reverse complement strand
GGCGAAGGAGTGACGAAAGATTTGGTACGAAGCGCCTGTAGAAGTTTACAAGTCCCAAGAAACTCTGAAGTTCCCTGACATCCTGAGGCACAGGAGCATGCAGAATGGCTGCTACCTTGTCAATATTCGGTGAAAGGCCTTCCTTGCTGATGATGTGCCCGAGATACTACACTTGTGGCACAAAGAAATGGCATTTTTTAAGTTTCAGCTTGAGGCCAGATTTCTGAAGCTTGCTAAGTACAGCACGAAGGTTGCGAAGGTGCTCAGCATCATTTGCGCCAGTCACAAGAATGTCGTCAAAATAGACTGCTACATGGGGCAGTCCCCTGAACAAGTTCTCCATCTCGCGCTGAAATATGGCAGAAGCAGATGAGAAGCCAAAAGGCAAACCGGATGTACTGAAATAACCCCATATGCGTCGAAATAGTAACGTACTCCCTTGAGGCCTCGTCAAGAACAACTTGCTGGTACGCATCTCGCAAATCCAATTTTGTGAATTTCTCACCTCCGCCAAGCCCAGTCCACAGGTCCTCGATCCTTGGAATGGGGTACTGCTCCACTGTTGCCACTGGGTTTATGGTGATGCCAAAGTCTCCACAGATTCTGATGCGCCCTTCCCTTTTCGTCACAGGAACAATAGATGCAGCCCACTTTGCTGTCTTGACTGGAACAAGAATGGAATCTCTTCTCAGTCTATAAATTTCTTGAGTTACTCCATCTGTCAAGGCATACGGCAGTGGACGTTGCTTGAAGAACCGAGGCGGAGCATCTGGAGGAACATGTAGAGAAGCTTTAGCACCCTTGAATGTACCCAGGCCTTCTTCAAACACTTCGACGTAGTCTAGGACTAGGTGTTTGACGTCGGAAAGTGCGTGGATGTTCACTTCAACGTCTGAGACGCCGATGCCCAGCTCACGCATCCAGCTGTGTCCAAGAAGAGTGGGCGATCCGTCTCCGGTCAGAAAAATAGGTAGGTCGGCCTCCCTACCATGAAACTTCACACTGATGTCAGCTTTGCCCTGAACCTTTTTTAGTTCCCCCGAATAGCTTCGCAGAAGCACTTGCGACGGCTGCACAGGAACCGAAGGCAAAAGCTGAAGAAGACGAGACTTGGCCATGACAGAGACACTTGCCCCCGTATCCACTTCCATGCGGAGCAGCTTGCCGCAAACGTCAACAGTGACGGTGAAAGGCGGAGGCGGCGTGGCGTAGTCGACCGGCCACATGTCAAAAATTTCGTAAGATGAAGTGGTAGCGGCGTCCTGCTTGCTTACCGTATTAACACGATGACGGTTACTCAATGACGATAAACTGCAAGCCGAGAACGAACATGCCTTAGTAGGGCTGTTGCTTTGAGCTTGGCTGTTTCTTCTTCTCGAATTGCACACCTTCGTCAAATGACCTCGTTTGTGGCAGTAATTGCAGATTGTCTTCACATGCTTGCATTTTGACGCAAGATGTCCGTCCCTGCAGCAGTAGCAGGTGACGCCCCCAGAACCTGACGAGACACGGTGAGTGGAGAAAGCGTCGCTTGTGTTCGCTTGCGCTATCTCACCTGCGTCCATTTTGGTGCTCCCATTGCCAGGGCGGTCTGCACCGCGTCATCAAAGGTGAGGTCCGGTTTTTCCAGAAGTCTTGTCTGGACATCCACGTTGTTTATGCCACACACGACGCGGTCGGGGAGCATGTTTTCGAGTTCAGCCCCGAAGTTGCAGTGCTCGAACAGGCTTTTTAGTGCTGCAATAAAATTGCTGACGGATTCTCTTTCCGCACGAACGCGCGAGTTGAAACGAAAACGCTGCACGACGGCAGAGGGCTTCGGACAATAATGGCTTACAAGAACTTGAAGAATCTCGTCCAGCGTCTTGTCACTGGGCTTGGCAGGCTTGACCAAATTGCGGAGCAAAGCATACGTTTTCTGCCCGCAGCAGCTGATGAACACGGCAGTACACTTGTCTGGGGCGACATCACTCGCCAGGAAAAATGCTTTGAGCCGGTCCACGCAACAGGGCCAGTCGTCTCCTCCCCCCTCGAACGGCGCGAGGTTGCCGAAACTTGGCATGGTGAACAGATGGCAGAGCGGTGCGGGAAGGAAGACTTACATGAAACTTCCTTTCATCCTCGTCGCCAGTTGATACATGTGTAGATTAACGGATGGCCAGGCGGTAGTGACTACCGTGAACAGTAGGCCATCAGGCCTGCGAAGAACATCAGAACATGTGGAGCCCTTTGCCTAGAACAAACTGTTGTTTATTGTTTCCAAAATGGCCACCCCCGCTGTGCCAGGCTTGCACAGCTCAACACAACTATCAGCGCTGCGTGGGGGTGCTGCATTTGAGCCAACATTGTTACAATGTCCTTGTGCTTAAACTTAGATGCCCATTAAACAACTCCACGTGGTTTCAATTTCCGGAACTCTGCACTTTGGCATAAAGAATCATGTGCGGTTTTGGGATGTCAAACCTCCAACAATTATTATTTCTATGGTTCACCTCAATGGCACTGGCAGGTAGCAAAGAGTGAAGTTGACTTAGCACTGGCTTTCATCTTTTCTTTTTAGATAGACTCTACATGAAAAGCTAAAAAAAGTTCCCCTCTCCAATAATGACTCAGCGGACAGCTCTATGTCTAATATAATTAAACATTTTGTTAGTTATTAAAGGGACCCAAAAGAGAAACAATGACTTGGTTTAGATTGATAAACTGCACTCTGAGAACTCTATACCATAATTTTCACTGTCATGAGTTCATTATTATCAAATAAAATCAAGGAAGTTCCATGTTTAAATTTCGCCCCAAAATCTCCACACATTTTCCTGAGAGAGAGAGAGGTAAATTTGATTTCCAGCAGATTGCTGGGCTGGACTCCCGCCTAGGAGCTAACAGAGAGCAATGTCTCCCGGCAGCATCCCTGGCCTGATGGATCGCCCAGAGCTGCTTGTCCAGGCCTGAACTAAGCAGCGCAGTGCACCAACGCACCCGAAAGTTTTCACTGGAGGCCGCGAACCCAGAATTTCTTATTAATGCTGGACATTCCCATAGGATATGGTCAAGAGTGGTACAGTGCTGGCAGAGATTGGAGCTATAGACGTCGGGGATATGTTTCGTGCATGATAACGAGGTTCATGTACGTGCGTGTTTGTAGCTGCCGCCATTGAGCGGACTGGGCCCGGGGGGGGGGGGGGGGGGGTACTCCCATTTTTGCAGTGGATAGTGTTGAGTTACATCACAAAATTTAGCAAATTAGTGAGTTGATCTTCCCATTCCCACAGCGGCACAGAAAAGTTCATTTGGGTGGCCGCTTTGTCTAACGCGACTTGGAACGTAAGACCTCGAGCCACGTTGTGTGCCATTTCATTCGGGCTGTCCTCCGAGTTACCTAGAGGTATGTGTGCAGGGAACCAAAGGATGTGCACGTATTTGTACCCCTCGTAAATTTTGCCTCTATTAAGAATTCGCAATGCCTCGGGGGAGATTCCCCCGCCGGCGTAGTTACGAACGGCCGTCTGCAATCACTGATTACATAAGAGGCGTTCGTGTGGGCTATGGCCATTGCGATAGCCACTTCTTCCGCCGTTTTTATGTTCCATATGATGATTGAAGTGCTGCTTTTGCATTGTTGTGTCTAGTCTACAACAGCAGCCACGAAGCGGTGATGTTTCTGGTAGCATGCTGCGTCGACAAAGATTGCCTCATGGTAGCGCCCGAGAAACTTTGACATGGTTCTGGCTCTACTGACATGTCTGTCCTTGTTATGTTTAGGGCACATGTTCCTTGGTATGGGTGGTACTGTGAACTTAGCACGAATAGTACATGATATGTCATGTTTGTCTCCGCATTGAACGTGGTAAGAAATTACAATATTATGTAGAATATGGCATCCTGACTTAGTCTTGGCTAATCTCTTAGATTGGGAGATTTGTTGTGCCTCGATAAGCTCCTCAAGCATATTGTATAAACGCAGTTGAAGGAGGAGTTCGGTGCTGTTGTTTTAAGACAAACCTAGCACTTGTTTGTAAATTCTCCTGATTAGGCTCTTTAGTTCTGACTTTTCTTCAGTGAACCATCAGTGGTACATGGTCATAAAGGTGATGCGACTTGGTACGAATGATTGGATCAGAAGGGTCATGCTAGCCTCTTTCATGCCTCTATATTTATTGGTAATGCGCCTAATGAGGCGCATCGTGTTCGGCACTCTGGCATCAATTGGCTCAATGAAATTTTCCGAAACTTCATGTGCGAGGTTCATGGCACCCACGGATGACAATGCACTTTATTTATATAGAGCATAAGGTATGTAGGAACCAGTAGAAGACTTCAACATTTACTACGTCATGGTGTTCGGTGTGGGAATCTCACAGTGGCATCTCACCATGCATTTTCTTTTCATGCGTTTTTTCGCTTACCAAGCATCATGTCATGATAAAAGCAGTGTTTCCGGGAATGTAGAATTGTACTTACTAATATGTGAAAAACTGTTTTGCTATTCACTATGTCTTTAGGTAGTCTCGTTTCTGCCTAGGCCCAAGCCGCGCATAAACGTGGTCTAGCTCAAGACCACCGATTTAGCACTACCTGTAAGGACTGAGGAGTCAAAATGTCTTGGAAGACAAATAATAATAATAATATAATAAAGAAGAAAGACATTAATACCATGGGCTAAACTATCATTACCACAAAAAGAAGGCACGAGATTGGGGATCGAGCACCATTTCCCTTCCCTTCGACAAATCACGGGATATGCCTAAAAATCAAGCGTAGATGATTCATCTATCAGCCATTGGCTGATTTTAGCATGGTGCGCTTGGTTGTTACAAAATCGCCACAAGAGGCCGTCACTTGTCCACGCGTGCACGCACAATCGCACTGAAAAAATCGCGTATTTGATGAAAGAAAAAAAAAAGAGAAAAAGTGCTCAAGGTCAGAGCTGCTTGTCCAGGGCCGAACTAAGCAGCGCAGTGCACCAACGCACCCGAAGGTTTTCACTGAAGGCCGCCAACCCAGAATTTCCATTTAATGCTGGACATTACCATAAGATATGGTCAAGAGTGATACAGTGCTGGCAGAGATTGGATTTGATTGATTGATATGTGGGGTTGAACGTCCCAAAACCACCATATGATTATGAGAGACGCCGTAGTGGAGGGCTCCAGAAATTTCGACCACCTGGGGTTCTTTAACGTGCACCCAAATCTGAGCACACGGGCCTACAACATTTCCCCCTCCATCGGAAATGCAGCCGCCGCAGCCGGGATTCGAGGCAGAGATTGGAGCTATAGACGTTGGGATGACCCATCTATCAGCCATTGGCTGATTTGAACATGGCACCCTTGGTTGTTACAGAATCGCCACAAGAGGCCGTCACTTGTCCACGCGTGCGTGCACAATCACACTGAAAAAATCGCGTATTTGATTAAAGACAAAAAAAAAGAGAAAAAGTGCTCAAGGTCACGAGGCGAGTGTGAGGTTTTTTGTTTGTCCCTCCCATCCCTCCCTGCTTAGCTTCTAGCGCTTTCATCAGGACGAGAGAAGAGATAATGCGATTGCAGCTTGTGACAAATATTTGTAACTCCGTTCGTACTGAACGGATTCTTAAAATTTTTGCGGCATTGAATTTGTGAGGCAATACGTTTTACCAGTGAATTAATTCTATGATTACTCAAAAAAGTGTTTCAGGGCCCCTTTAAAGGGCTTGTTGCGAGTTTCGATTACGAAACAGAGCAGTGAAAAATCACCAGTCATGAAAACTGCGCCGCATGATCGCCAACGCGCCATGAGTCGCGAATAAAGAGCCGAGGTGCCCATCAATATCGTTTAAAATGGTTTGATTGCGCATTCTGTCACCACGGCTTCACAAATAACCAAGTGTTTCTCTCTCCATGCGGACACCAATGTGTGGATTTTGTGTGTGATCGCTTTTTTAAATGCCTTGAGAACTCGCTTGTCTAAATAAATTAGTAGCTAATGGGCATAAACCGGGAATGGGTTGCATGTGTACTGTTGCTCACGGAACCCATTTTGAGAACCCATGTGCTCGCGCCAGAGCATTCAGGACACGCGTCGCATGCAGGGAAATGACTACGTTTACAGTTACTCACTCATGGCAAATGCGCATGTGTAGTTGACCGAAGTGTCAACATGAAAACCGCAGCGACCAGAGGAATGCGCTACGCACAACAGAAAACCTGAGAGTGAACTCTGCTACGCTTGCCAATCGACTCTGTGGTTTTTGCTAGGCAACATTGGCCCCAGAACACACAACTTAGCTAGTAGAAGCAGCATGCTCGATGCACGGCAGCACATTTTTGCGGGGTCATGCATATTTACAACAGTTTAGAGGAGATTATAACAGCACCATGCATAGGAGCCTTCGTTACCAGTAAAGTGCAAAGTAAAAAGGCACGATTGAGAGGGCCGTATTACTTACCTCGGGCTTTTTTCTCTTTTAAACCTGAGGTTGGTATCAAAATTCTGGCTTTCGAGGCTGTTTTAGAGCAGTTCGGCGCAATTTTCAAGATTTTTATGTTTTTGGAGCAGCTTTGTGCAAGAAAACGGAAGTGTATCAAAAATGCGCAATATGTGCAACTGTCTCATCCCTGTAGATGGTACATGGCTAAAGTAGAAGATAATGGCACAACTACTCAGACAGAAATGAAGCAACAAAAACGCAGATAAGGGCGTGTCTGTGTTTCTTTTTCCCTGTCCGAGTATTGGCGCCATCAATTCTACTTCAGGATAGTGATAATAAGGCGGTTCTTTCACCTGGGCTTCAATTCGGATGAGAGGATGTCCAAGAACTGTTCGACAACATCGGGGCTGCCTGCAATGCTGCCACGCAGAACACGATGCGCGAAGCTGGGAAAACCGCACAGCTGTGCCAGACGGTGCCGTGCTCCCAGGAGCTCGTCCAACAGTTGGCTCTGGTGTTCGTCAGGATACAGGTAGGCACGGTACGCAGCCTCTCGCACCTAAAAGCACAACAATTTCTTGAAATCAAGCGAAGCATCAGCCTCCCACAATCGAAACCAACTTAATGGCCAAAAAAAGACATTATCGCTTGCCAGAGAAGCACACAACAAAAGTATAGAGTCCCCCACAAATAGCTTGAAGGGGAAGATGCTATGGATATCCACAAGGTACAGATCAGAGTCTTTTCAAATTTATGGCGGCTGAGCGAAAATATCCTACGTATACTTTAATCCTTGTCTGTGGTGCGGTGGTTCGCCAATGTTATACCGCAACCCTTGGGAGTGTGGCCAAAAGCGTAAGAATTTAAGTCCTGCTTAGGCAATAGCATTTTAGGCAGTTTGGAGCAGCGGGAGACACAACTTGCCAGCTCGAACGCAGCAGTGCAATTAGCACTTTCGAGTCACGTTGAGCGAGCGGCGAAAGCCAGTGGGGGCCCTGTACTTGGGGGCCCCAACCGACATGCTTCTGAGTAGCCCCTTTACTATCCCTTCCCTTAAAATAAAGTTTTGCTGTTTTTCAGTATTGTTAAAAAGTATTCTCTGCACACTGCACCAGTTTACATTGGTAAATTAACCAACTGAAAGACAAGAAATGTAGGCATAGGCTAACAGCAAGTTCGAAATTTAAAGAGAATTCAAAATGAATAGTGGTTTGGCCGGATAATATTGAATAAAATAGCTTGAATAGTGAAAATGAAGTTTTGTGGTTCTTCAGTGTTATTAAAAAGTATCCTCGGCACACTGCAACCAGTTGACATTGATTGATTGATTGATAGATATGTGGGGTGTAACGTCCCAAAACCACCATATGATTATGAGAGACGCCGTAGTGAAAGGCTCCGGAAATTTCGACCTCCTGGGGCTCTTTCGCGTGCACCCACATCTGAGCACACGGGCCTACCCTACAACATTTCTACCTCCATCAGAAATGTAGCCGCTGGCGCCAGGACTCGATCCCGCGACCTGCATCTCAGCAGCCAAGTACCTTAGCCACTAGACCACCGCGACGGGGCGTACCAGTTGACAATGGTAAATTAACCAACTGAAAGACAAGAAACGTAGGTATAGGCTAACAGTAAGTCTGAGGTTTAAACAGAATTAGAAGCGAATAGTGATTTGTGTTGATAATATCGAACGGAATATCTTGAATAGTTTACCAATCGTATTGACAAAATCTGAACTTGCTTACCTTTAACACAAGAACAATATCATGTGAGGCTAGTTTAGCTGTGCTATTCAAGAAATTAGAGGGTGTTAAGTGGGATGCAATAGGGCTCAGCAAAGTTATGAGGACAAGTGAGGCTTATACAGTGCTCAGGAACGGACACGTCCTATGCTATCATGGATTAGTTGACAGAAAAGAACTAGGGGCGGGGTTTCTTATACACAAAAATGTCACTGGCAACATAGCAGAATACTATAGCATCAATGTGAGGATGGCATGTATCATAATTAAGTTTAACAAACGGTACAAGATAATTCAGTAAAACTTCTTTTGGGCCTAGTTGGTTCATAATCATAGGGGTACTTTTACAGCGCAAACACGACACACCACAAAGAAAGAGACGACACACACAAGCGCTGACTATCAACTGAATTTATTTCGGGAAAAGTCAATGCATATATACCTCCAAGGCAACCATACCGCACATGCGCCACGCAATCGACAAAAAAGTACACAGAAAAGTGTAATCTGAGTTGAAAAAAGATGCAGCATATTACATACGCGATGAAATGAAATCAAACTCGGATGGGTGCAGGGTCAGAGACGTGTCACTTATGCAAAGATGAGCACTTTTTCTGATATGATAGGCTTCCAAAGCCAGCAGCGCATGCTCATTGCTGCTCCTGCCAAGAATCGACGTCCCTTCAAATCGTGCCTCACAATTGCAGCAAGCGTTAATATGAGCCACAAGATGGGCTCCTTTATCCACATTCTTGTTAATCTTTTGTGAGTGTTCCCTGAGCCGCTCGTTGATGCATCTTCCAGTTTTCCCGACGTAGAACTTACCACACGAGAGCGGGATGGCATAAACCACGCCGACGGCACACGGGACGTAGGTCACACCGTGTCGTATTTTGCACCCTCCTCTGCTCATACCGCAGGTGCGGGAGCATAGCTTGGAAAGCTTGTTCGGGGCAGACAGCGCCAAAGGGACACCATGTCTGCCTGCCACTTTCTTGAGCTGATGGGAGATACGATGCATATAGGGGACCACCACAGGCCTCACTTTGTCCTGTACGGCGTCCGCCCGCTTGGTGGATTTCTTTTTCTGGACGAGCGTTTCCGCCACTGCAGTCAAGAGCGACTTGGGGAACCCAGCAGCCAAAAGTCGGCTGATCTGATTTGTGAAGCTATCTTGTATCTTGTGGGTGCATGATTTTCTAAGAGCCGCTTCCATGGCCGACATCGCAATTCCTCTTTTTACAATTTTCGAATGTGCAGACTTAAAAGGTAACAAGTCCTTATTTGCCCGTGGATGGTAGGACCAACACACGTGACGTTCACAAAACTCGAGCCTTAATTCTAAAAACTGTAAAACACCTTTCTGCGGGAGCTCAATAGTAAAAACAAGACCTCGTCCGTGTCGGCTAAAATCGTCTAAAATCTTAGTCACCGTGTCCTGGTAGGAGGAGTCTAGAGATAATAAGACCAAAAAATCATCGACGTACCTGAAAACCTTTACAATCTTTCTCGCGCTAAAACATTTGCTTAAAGAACTATCCACATTTGCTAAAAAAATATCTACAAGTAGAGGCGCCAGACAGGACCCGATACATATGCCATTACGCTGCAAATATGGCTGGTCATTAAAAACGATAAAAGTGACCTTAAGATAATACTCTAAAAGGCTCAAGAAATTGCTCAAAGAAACACCTACAAACACAGCGCTTGTGTGTGTCGTCTCTTTCTTTGTGGTGTGTCGTGTTTGCGCTGTAAAAGTACCCCTATGGGTACAAGATAAAGGTTGCACAGACCTACACGCCTACATCGAGCCATGATGATCATTTGGTTGAATGCTTCTAAGAAACGTAGAGTCAGCGATAAATAAAGGAAAGACACAGCATACTATTCTGATGGGCGGCTTTAATGCCAAAGTAAACAAAAAACAGGCGGGGGACCACACAGTGAGGAAATATAGCATCGTCTCCAGAAATGCCAGAGGGAAGCTACTAGTAGACTTTGCAGAACGTAATAATTTATGAATCTTGAATACCTTGTACAGAAAACGAGCTAACCGTACGTGGACGTGGTGAAGCCCCAATGGCGAAAGTAAAAATTAAATACACTCGAGCCCACATATAATGGCCCCACTTAAAACGAACTTTCGCTTAAAACGAACAATATCCCCGTGACCGTGAAAATATACATTGGTCCAATGGCACAAAATCACACTTACAACGAACGTCTCCGGACGCGGCTGATCGATTACAGCGAACTGAGTCAGCGGTCTGCCGACTTCCCAGGAAACCACTTTCGACCACCAATCAGGCATTGGCGAGGTGCCCATATATTCTTATTGTTAAACTCCGACCCTGCTTCCGCGACCCTCTAGTTGCCTCTCTCCCCGACCCAAGGAAGAAGGCAAGCTGTTTCCTTCCTCCATGCCTCGACTGTTTTTTGTTACGCACCCCTCCATCCTTTGTCCCCCCGCTACTCTGAGCACCCCGCATTGCCAGACGAGGCCCGTGTTTCACACTGTCACCGATCTTTCGAAGACCGGTCGGCCATCTACCCTGTTTTTGATCGCTGGTGCTGTCGTTGGCGCCACCGGCCTGGAGTGACCAGACCATTTGCCAACTCTGATAATTTGTGATTTGTTTCGTGTTTAGGACTTGTTCTCGCTCACTTCGCACTCAACTCGGCATGCCTTCTGCACGCGTGCGGAAGCACGAAAACGGCTGTTTATTTGCGCGGAACGAATCGCGAAATATCGAAGTACGTGAGGCCACGCAAACCCGCCGACACAACAAAAACGATTTTTTGACCACAGCCGCCGATTATTCGAACACCGCCGCGCGCACCAATCCAGGTGGTGGTGCTTCGACTTTTTCTACGTGCGAGTTTCACGGACCTTTCAGGCAAGCTACCCAACCTGCCTCCTTCCCGTGTGCTTTGGTTTTCAAGGTCGCCCTCCCGCCCTATCCTCCCTTCTCTTTGACGCAACTCCTTCAAAAAGCGTGGCGACGCCAGCCACGCTGGCTCAAATTAGTTTGGTTTTTTGACTAAAACGGCCCAGAGCTGTTCTACGCGTTCTGGTTCGCTCTTGGTGTGCGTGTGTGATCATGATGGCTTACAGGAGGACTAGCACGTTTTTTCCTGCCGCTCAACAAAATGTCCAAAGTGTGACCGCTTGGCTTGAGCGCAATCCGCGCATTAGGTGCCGCGTTGCTGAGCGCTTGCTCATAGCTATTGACTACCTGGCAGCTAACTTGCCGCTTCGGGCGTCCCGGTATTCAGCTGTGGTGATGGTGAATATTTCGTGGGCGGCGGTGACGACTACATGCGCCTGAAACTGTTTGCGCGAGGCCGACTTCGTGGACGTCGAGCCTGATGCCGAGCCTGATGCCGAGCCTGAAGCTTCCGAACAGGACCAATGCGGCGGTGATTTGTGACAGCAGGTCGTCGACTCCAACCTGGCATCTGTTGTGATGGTTTAATTACGGTCGATGATGATGCTGACACTGCGGGACCGTGCACGGATTGGGGCACTGTGAATGAAACACGTTGCGAGAGCGATTTGAAGCAATTGGATTGCGAGAACAACGAAACTTTGGAGTCAGTGCCTCATGCAGCTTATGCCACGGGCCTCGGCGAATGAGCACCCTGCCGTTTTAAATGAACTCGAGACCGCCCTTATCGCTTCTGCTCATCGAAACACTTGCATCACAGACTTTTTGGGGCAAAAAAGTTTGCGTTTTCACTCGCAACTTTTTTTAAAAGCTGTGTTTCATTTACTAAGAACTTCGGGATACAGCGAACGGATGCCGCGTCACGCTCAGATTCGTTATAAGCGGGCTCGACTGTATACTTCTTTTTGTGTGCACACCCAGGCATTGTACAGGATGAAGAAGTAGACGGCAAAACCTGATGCAGTGACAATAAAAGGGTAAGAGTTCGCATTCACCTATATTTCAATAAGCAAGGACAAACTTATACAGAAGTAGCCAATTAATGAGCTTGCAGTACGAGGGAAAGTACAGGAATTCAATGTTTCACTCCAGAATAGATTTGTGGCTCTAAACGAGGTAATCTAAGTTAGCGTTGACACAATCACCAAAGAGTGTGCAATGAAAGTCAGGGAGTAGTCACTAGACAGGACACTGACAAACTATCTCAGGAGAAGAAAAATCTCATTAAGAGTAAAAAAAACTATGAAAGCCACAAATACGACCGATAAATTAGAGCTAGTGGAACTTTCGAAGTTTATAAATAGGCATAAAGTAGCAGAGATCAGGAGGTATAACATAGAGAGAATAGAGCAGACTGTAAAAAGTGGCAGAAGCCTAAAAAATGTGAAGGCAAGCTTGTTGTTACTCCTGGGAGTCCGCACCGAACATCATTGTGTCTGCAAAAGCAATCTGTGTCAAGGCCAGCGAGCGAGCCCACCTGACATCATCTGAACGTCATGCAAGCGGCGCCATCCAGTCTGGCGAGTCTTACGCAATGCGTGGCAACATCATTCATCCTTGGGTGCAACTCAGCGCACCGGCTCCGGAATTGAGCATCATGACGCAACCCAGCGGCGATTCCTGACTGGAGGAGTCTGACATCAAGGCCAGTGGCACTTGTGATTGCATGTTGGTGACGTAAAGGTCCACCCGGTGCCTATAAAAAAAGCCAAGCGGCGTGTTGTCAGCAGCTGACCTAGGCGTCAGAGAGCAGCCGGCGTATGCATCAGAGAGAAGACACCTCATCGCTTAGAGTTCTCCCGCTGTCGGCGTGGCCGGTATCCTTGTAAGCAGTGGGTTTCATGGCGCCCTTCGTAACCTCAGCGGCGGCGCGCCTTGTAACAGTGGATGGCAGCTGTGGGATTGGCTGGCGTCAGCGACATCGATGCGGTAAATGCCTGATGTTTTTCCCTCAGTTCACCAGAGTACTCTAGCACAGGTTATAGTAGTTTATAGAAGGGCTGTGTGAAGCATTAGAGTGAGCTTTGATCCTTTCAAGCCAAGTTAGAGCACTTTGAAACCAAAGTTAATGCGGAGCGTGTGAACACGGCAGTTTTGAAAATTGCTTGCGCGTCTTGCTAGTCGACCTAAAGCGGGTGCTGCAAGTTGATTTGTAATAGGGGCAAACAGCAAGGGGCTAGTGTGAACGATCGAGAACGTTAATGTGAAGGAACTCATCTAAATTTGTGAGGAACTCGGCTTCATTCTGGGTTGCGCGAAACGAAAGCAAGCGATACATGAGATCATGAGGGATGCAGGAGTGACGACTGAGGAAGTCGATGAGGCCTGGGTGGATACCAAAGCACGCCGCGAGGAGGCTGAAAGGCGAGAAGTTCGCGAACGCGAAGAAACTGAAAGGCGAGAACGCCGTGAGGACGCCCAGAGATAGGAGTGCCTCGAGTTGAAACGAATAAAATTGGCAATTCCACAGCTTTCCCAGGCGCCTAGCGTAACTTCTGTGACAGTTCAGGTCAGCAGTCATAAAATTCAGGACTGACTGCCACCGTTCGTAGTCGGCGAGGCGAAGTATCTCGTCAAGTTTGACCACGAAATGCCTTGAAGCAGTCTTTTTGGGCGCAGAACCTGTTAGCTCTTCTTCCCGGCGAAGTGTCCGACGTGATAATGTGCTTGTCGAGAGAAGTGTTTGAGAGTTATGACGAAGTTAAGGAAGTGCTTTTGAGACGTTATAAATTGTCACCCAAGGCTTTCGGCAAAGGTTCTGGTATTCTAAATAGGAGAATGAGTCACACGTTGACTTTGCGTTTCGTCTTAGAGCCTATTTAATTGAATGGCTCAAGGACGAAGGTGTTTATGACGATCCCGATGAAGTGGTAGAATGCATTGAATTGGGGCAATTCTACCACTGCATCGAGGAGGATGTCAAGCTTTGGCTGCAGGACAAACTTGGTGAAGTACAGCTAAACAAGGCAGCAGAGTTAGCTGAGAACAATTATACTCGCCGAAAGTTGCATAGCAGGGCAGTACGTGTTGAAAAGGATGAAGGGAAAGAAGGCTTTTCAAAGGAACCTGTTCAACAGAAACTAACTCCACACAGTAATTTCAGGAAGGACCCGTCTCTTACAAAGGACACTGTAGGGGAAGGGCAAACGGAAGCGGAGAAATCTAGTGAGGTTCCTAAACAATGCACTGATACCACACCGGCGTTTGAATCATGGAAGCCGCTAATCTGCTACAACTGAAAAAAGGAAGGGCACATCGCGGTAAACTACAAGCAAAAGTTTGCTATCGCAACAATCTGAGAATCGGAAAAGAACATGTGGTTGTTAGAGCCGTATCTCCAAGAAATTAGTGTGAATGGAAAAACTTGTCGAGCACTTTGAGACTCAGCGGCAACTATGGACGTTGTCCACCCTTCGTTGGTGTCTCTGGATGACATTGTAGGAGAATGCGCGTGGATCATGCAAGTTGCCGAGGAGCAGAGTGCTTCCTTACCAATCGCTACGGTTGTCATTGAAATTTGTTTGGTAAGCTTGGCACTCACTGAAGCGGCTGTGCCTGCCACGCTTTCCGATTGTTTTCCTTATCCTTTTTTCCAATAACCCTGAGCAGCTCCTCAAAGAGCAGAGTAAACCCTTCTTCTCCCACTTAGCGTACATGGCCCTCGCACGATCGCAAGCGCGGAAGCTTTCGCAGGAACTTGATCTTGTTCAGTGTAGTGAAACACCACCTGCTAAAGAGGCTGATATGCATGACATTGGCGGCGAGGCGATGGTGCCTCGGACAGGTAATTCTCTGGATGAGTCACTCGAGCCGCTTGTCGTGGAAGCCGTCTCTGTCGGTGAAGGAGACGACATGACGCCATTGAATGAGAGCGAGAGGGGTGCAACGCTCTCGCCTGTAGCGGAAAGTTAGAGTGAGCTGTCGAGGGTTGATTGAGAAACGCTCATTCGAGAGCAGCAGGAGGACCTCTCGATTAAAGCGCTAATGGAAAGCATAAACTTGAAAAAAAAAAAGAAAAAGATTTTTTTTTTTTTGAGAAGACAGGGCTCCTGTATCGGAGCTACACAAATGTGCAAGGTCGCAAGTAGGAGCAGCTCTTGGTGCCCCAAAAGTATCATCGACAACTATTGGAACTGGCGCATGAAAATGCGTGGGCAGGGCATCTCGGCATGAAGAACACCAAGGCTAGAGTTTCTCTTGAGTTTTATTGGCCAAAATGCTGGAAGGATATCGAATACTTTGCACACTCATGCGTCACTTGTCAGAGAGAGGGGAAATCCACGGACAAGTGGAAGGCACCCATGAAGCTTGTGCCAATCATCACAGAACCCTTTTGTCACCTAGTATTTGATATTGTTGGGCCAATGCCAGAGTCAAGGCAAGGTTTTCGGTACATCCTGATGGCCCTCTCTATAGCCACGAAATTTCCAGAAGCAATACCACTTAAGGAGCTCAATTGCCCTCATGTTGTGGATGCACTGCTATCTATATTTGCACGCGTCGGATTTCCTTGTGAAATCCAATGCGACAACGGTAGTGTCTCCCCAGCTGTCTTACCTCTACCTTTTGGATAAATGTGAAATAAAAGTAGTGCATAACTCGATCCATCCCCCGCAATCTAATCTGGTAGAGCGTATGCATTCCGTTCTGAAACGGATACTGAGAGTTCTTTGCTGCAAGCACAAATGCGACAGACAAGCGTGTATTCCTCCCGCTATGCCCGTTTTGAAATCAGCTCCCTATGAGAGCACTGGTTTAAGCCCTGCAGAGCTTGTGTATGGCAGGAGTTTGAGAACACGGTTGCGAATGCTACGCGAGCCCTGGGAGGGATTCGATGAGCACACTAATGTAGTTGCGTATGTCATAGACCTTCTTCAGAGGCTTGTAAAAACGAAAGATCTTGTGGAAAGCCACATGAAGGCTGCACAAGTGTTGTCGAAGAAGTACTATGACAAATCGGCGAAGAAACGCACATTTGAAGTGGGTAGTCGGGTAATGCTCAATAAACAATTGTATCGGGCCAGTTGGTAAGGATCCATCTTGCTAGGAAGCGCAGCCACTATTAAAAAGAACACACAAGCGCTTGTGTTGTGTGTTCTTTGTAATAGTGGCTGCGTTTCCTAGCAAGACGGGTAATGCTGCTGCGGCCGTCAAAAAAGGAACAAGCTTGAGGTTCATTGGGAACGGCTCGCAAAAGTAATATCGAAGCTTTCTGGCACCAATTATTAAGTGAAATTAGGAAGGCAGCTGAACAAAATTTACCACTGTAACTTGATAAAACCATACGTTCAACGTCAAGCGGTCGTAAATCTGCTTTTGAATGCTTCCAAGGAAGAGGGAGCAGAAATTTTGACCTCTAGTGATGTAATCGAAAGGGGATCGGAGGTAATCTTGGAGCAGTTGAACCTAGAGCCTAGGTTAAGTGAAGTCCAGAAGGAAGACCTGAGAAAGATTGTTTCCGAGTTTAAAGACGTGTTTTCAGACCATCCCGGAAACCCGACGGTGATTGAACACAATATCGAGCTAACTTGTGAGGAGCCAATCTGTAGCAAGCCGTATCGATGTTCCCCTGTGCAAAAGCAGATCATGAAAGAGGAGATCGATAAAATGCTGGAGTTCGGAGCTATTTTGTGCCAGGAAGACAGTGCTGGTAACGACAGGCCAGTTTTGTGTTGACAGGCCAGTTTTGTATTTAAGTCAAAAACTGAGCTGCAGGGAAGAGGCATACAGTACCTCTGAAAAGGAATGCGCTTGCCTCGTGTGGGCCGTTATGTTTCCGGTTCGAGGTTTGCGATAGAAAGGAACGACTATCCTCCAACCAGGTTAAATAACATGTCACCTAAATGTGGCCGGTTACTGAGGTGGAGCATGATACTCCAACAGCAAAACTTAGACGTTTGCTACAAGAAAGAAAAGCTAAACGCTAATGCAGATGCATTGAGCTGTGCGTTTTAGTTAGTACCTTCTTCACCTTTCGGTCTTTCGCTGGCGAAACGGGGCAAAATTTCGTCCTCATCACGATCTTAGCTGAGCGCTCTCGCCCAGAGTGATCTCAAGGGGCCAACTTTATGTTGTATTCTATTTCATTACATTGTTGTATGAGTAAAAAAACTTAAGGTCTCATTTCAAGAGTCTCGTGTCCTACATGTGCCTCTTGATGTAGAGGGAACGAAATTCTGATAGTAATGTAATTAAGTATATGTTGTACTATACTTTGTCTGGTGTTCTGTCGGGTAACCGAGGGCACTTGCTTGTGTCGTGTGTTGTCTGTTGTCGAACCGTTCTTGACAAGTTGCAGAACCATCGACAAAGTGCCGAGACCAAAAATCGTCAGAAGAGACGAGCGAAGCTAGTTGACAAGTTGTGGCGACAAGCCAGTGGAGCTGGGATCTGTCCTGAATGGGATGTGTTCACGGAACTGAGCCTGGAGCTACATCCTCCGCATGGCCTTGGAGGCAAACCTGGGGGGGGGGGGGGGGCTGTTACGCTTGGGAGTCCACACCGAACGTCATTGCCTCTGCAAAGGCAATCAGTGTCAAGGCCAGCGAGCGAGCCTGCCTGACATCACCTCAAAGACTTCATTCAAGCGGCGCCATCCAGTCTGGCAAATCTTACGCAATGCGTGGCAACATCACTCATTTTTTGGAGCAACTCAGCACAGCGGCTCCGGAATTCAGGATCATGACGCAGCCCAGCGGCGGTTCCTGACTGAAGGAATCTGATATCACGGCCAGCGGCACTTCTGATTGGACGTTGGTGACGTAAAGGTCCACCTGGTGCCTTTAAAAAAAGCCAAGCGGCACGTTGCCAGCAGCTGATCTATGCATTGGAGAGCAGCCGACGTATGCGTCAGAGAGAAAACATCTCGGCTCTTCGAGTCCTTAAGCTGCCGGCCCCAGCGCCAAATTTGTAACACCTCTATTTCTATGCTGTACATAAATCTCGCCTTGACTCGCCATCGTCTTGTCTATTGGCCTATCAGCTCTGCGCAGAAACAGTCACGCCTTCGGAACCGTGTTGGCGTCGCACCTCGTAACAATGTGCGTAGGAAAAAATTTGATGTATGCATTAGGAAACAAGGAAGGCAATGTCATAATCAACATGAATGGAATTGTTGAAGTGGCAGAGTAGTTCTACGGAGAGCTGTACAGAAGCCGAAATAGCCAGGATGATATCATAAGAAGCAACAATAGCCCAGAAGAATTCAACATCCTACCAGTAATGACGGGAAGTAATGAAAGCCCTCAAAGGAATGCAAAGAGGCAAAGCCGCCAGTGAGGATAAGGTAACACGGACCTGCTGAAAGATGGCGGAGAAATCGTGTTAGAAAAACAGGCTACCTTATATACGAAGTGTCTCTTGACCGGAAAGGCACCAGAATCTTGGAAAAACGCCAACATCATCTCAATCCATAAAAAAAGAGATGTCAAGGACTTGAAAAACTGCAGGCCAATCAGCTTAATGTCCTTTCTTTATAAAATACTTACACAAATTTATTAGCTAATAGTATTAGGGCAACATTCAATCAAGCACAGGACCAAGCATGATTTCGCACAGGCTGCTTCATCACGCCATGTTCACACTATCAATGAGGTGATTAGAAATGTGTGGAAAACAACCAATCCCTATACATAGCCTTCATAGATTACGAGAAGGCGTTCGACTCAGTCAAGACATCAACAGCGATGCAGGCCCTACGGAATCAGGGCATCAACAAACCCTACAAACACATACTGGAATAAATCTACAGTGGATACACAGACACCATAGTTCTCCACAAAGAAAGCGACAGAATCCCAATATAGAAGGGTGTAAGGCAGGAAGACATGATCTCTCCAATGCTATTCACCGCGTGCTTACAGGATGCTTTCAGGACCCTAGATAGGGAAGAGCTAGGGATAAGAGTTAATGAAGAGTATTTTAGTAACCTGCGATTCTTGGATGATAGTGCCTTGATGAGTAAGTCAGGGAACGAGATACAGCTCATGGTTACTGAACTGGACACTGAAAGCAGAAGAGTCAGTCTGAAATTCAATATGCATGAAAGTAAAGTAATCTGCAACAGTCTAAGGAGAAAACAGTGCTTTGCAATAGATGGAGAGATGCTGGAAGTTGTAAAGAAATATGTCTACTTAGGACAGGCAGTAACCACAGACCCAGACCATGAGAGCTAAATAGCCAGAAGAATAAGGATGAGGTGAATCAAATTCCGCAAGCATTCTCAAATCATGAATGGTGATCTGCCACTAACGCTCAAGAGGAAGGTATATAACAGCTGCATCTTGCAGGTACTTACCAACGGAGCAGAAACCTGGAGGCTTACAAAGAGTATTCAGCTTAAATTGAGGACGACACAGTGAGCAATGAAAGTAAAATGATAGGTGTTCCCTTAAATAACAAGAAGAGAGCAGAGTGAGTCAGGAAACAAACCGGGGTTAAGATATCATAGTTGAAATCAAGAAGAAGGATAGGACATGGGCTGGGCACGTAGCACGCAGGCTAGTCATTAAAGAGGCCCTAACACAGTGCGAGTGGACTTGTCTGATGCTGCAATTGCATTCTCTCTTTTCTTGTCCCGACGAAAGCACTGGAATCTAAAGAAAAAGAAATGGCAGGGGCAAAGAAAAATGTAATGCCCGTCTCGTGACCTTGAGCACATTTCTTTGTTTTTTCCTTCGAATGTGCGGCTTTCTTCGTGAGACCACGTGCGCACGCGTGGACAAGTCTCGGCCTCTCGCAGCGATCTCTGTAAAGACCGAGCGCGCCATGTTCGAATCCGCCAATGGCTGATAGATGGGCTTTTTACGAGTTATTTTTGGCATTTTCCGAGATTTGTTGAGAGAAGAGAAAGCAAATTTTTAGCTGAGTTAGATAATTTATTGTAAATTTCAAGCCGCGTGCTGCGCTATAATATTTTGCTTGCGTGTTGTTGGGAGCATCAACTACCAATCAACAGTGTTTTCTGACCATGCTGTTGTCAGAAAACACTGCAAAGGGGGCCTGCACTGTTGCAGGGCCCCTTATAACTGACTGGATTTCCAAAGAAGACTAACACATGAGGGGGAGACGGAAAGTTAGGTAAGAAGATGAGATTTAAAAGTTCGTAGGTATAAAGTAGCAGCAGAAAACACAAGATTATGTCGATTGACGGATCACAGGAGAGGCCCTTGCCCTGCAGTCGGCAAAGTCAGGCTGATGATGGCGATGATGATTGACAAAAATGAGCATTTTCAATATGAGCCAACTAACTTGCACAATATCTTTAAGAGCAGGAACTAGGCATGTGTCCCTTTTTTGGTTCAAAATGAAGTGAAAACAAGTCTCCATGCTAGCAAAATTTGTTATGAAGCAGGAGGCCAACTACACACTGGTACAATGTGTCCTGTTTTAACAAATTAGATAATACTTAGTGCTTACAAGCCTGCATGACATCCCTTTACTTTCAAAAAATAATAAATTGAGGTGAAGGTAACATGCACACTGGGTATGAAAACAAATGTCAACAGTGTGGCATCTACATCCTCAGCTGTTTCCCATTTCTTTTCGAGTAGTTGTAGCTTGGATGTCAATGAAGAGCCACGAGAGTCGTGCATGATTAAATCAAGAGCCATTCTAGCATCCTTATAATGGCACCAATGTCACAATCACATGCAACTCACAAGCAAACACCACTCTCAAACAGACAGAGCACTGCCGACACCGAAATTTCTGCAAAACAAGCTCTTCCTCGCAATCACAGCTCCCTGCACATTTAAATTTGGAGTGAGGCTTCCCAGCAGTACAGCTTTTCTCAAAAGGTTGTTCTGCAGCAGCAATGTCACACTGCGGTAAAACCACCTCTACAGAAAGTTCATAAGTGTTCAGACAATTATAAATTCGTTCATTTTCAAATACTACAAAATTTCAAATAACCTAAATTCCTGTCAAAACTAATTTACATACTCTAACATTAGTTCGAATATTTGGAATGCCCGGATATTCGCTCCTTGAATTGTCGAGCTCATGGAGTGCAGAGACTGAATATTACAAAAAAAAGCAAAGAAACATGAGCTCAAGATTTTGTTGCATCATTACGAGATTAGTCCAGCCACTGTTCAAGATTGTTAACATAGAGTACTTCCGTTAATGTAGCTCCAGCGAATTCAACTTCATAATTGATTTTGTTGTGATAAAAGGCCCTGCCAGCAAGCATACATTTGCAAAGTGGGCAAACTTTTAAAATCTAAAACAATTAAATTGGCCCTTGCCACATAATTGAACCTTCAGTGGTCAACACCTGTCTTACCTTATTCACTCGATGCACTTACTCCTTATTTCAGTGATGACCTCAACAGAGACTGCAACAGGGGCAGTCTACGCCTTTGCTGCTACAGAACTCCAGTGAACATTCCCACAAGCAATCAAATTCTAACCACGAAAAACTCACCAATAATCACAATGCTGCCTAAGGAGATTCTGACTGCTGCTTTTTGCTGAGGCAAGGCCAGCAGTTTTTTGAAGTTTTTGTTATCAGCAGATGTAAAATTCGTTACATATTGCCACAGAAAATGCCATTGCTTGAGCGCTATGCACACAACTCTGAGCATCGCAGGCATCACAAACCCAGCAAAACGATGACAACCTCGCTCCAGCAAGTGTACATATTCACAGCCTACATGCCAGCCTTGCGTGCACACGAGCTCTGACTGAGAGGACAGCATGCGTCACAGAGGAAGAAAGTGAGGCTAGAGGCCAGCAGCTCGCAATATTGACTGAATCTGTGTTCGCTCAGTTTTGCCCTCTTTCACTCTATTGGTTACGCTGGCACCACTCAATGCAGAGGTGAACACCCAAGAGCTGCACTCTAAAACTCACCAGCTCATTGTCAGCATCTGTGTAGAGGCCAGGAACAATAACATGCTCTCCATCACTGGCAAAGCTAAAAAAATAAAAAAATCATTTAAATTTAAAGATGTGCAGCTGAAGGAGTGGAAACATGGGTCACTGTCAAAGCTGGGAAAAGCACTTTGAAATGGCATCTAAATACACCAGCTATGAGTTACGCATGATAAGCATATTTCAGACACAAGCACCGTAACCAGATTCAATGAACGTGTTAGAATTTTTGTGATTCAAAGATGTTACGAGGCAATTGATGAAATGTTGCACGACGTTTAACTTCATTAATAATGTCTTGCAGCATGGCTATATTTCCCGGCTCGATGATCAAAATGAAAAAGACTTTGAATGCTTTTGCATCTTCCCTTTTTTGAATACAACGAAGGCAGTGGCTGTCTTTCCATATGAATGTACTTCACAGAGAAATGCTACAATTTTCAAAATGGTACAAAGGCAAGAAAAACATTCCAAGGTATTTTTATGCAATAACATCACACAATTGTACACAGATCAGCAGAAAAAAAGAAAGCAAAGCTACATGTAGTACGTTGCAGTTTGCGAGCAATAAAAAACTAAAACTTTGCATACAGTGAGAAAGCACAGCAGATTTTAGCTGATGGATTGCGGCTGGTTTGTCTTTGCGTGATTACGTTCGTACATGTTACTACTGTTCTATCTAAAAAATATTTGGCTCATTGCTCACATTATGCAGGGCAATCACTTGCTATTTCAGAGACCCTTAAATGCCGCTCATTTAGAATGCATTATGTGATGACAAAGCATCACTACAGAACATCGCTTAATTAAGTTTTAGGTGGCCTTTTATCCAATTTCAAAGCAAGAATATTCATTAAACGGACAACGTTGCATTAGATTCGGCCAACAAAATATGTGACAATGAATGTTTCCTCCATCATTTTGTAATAATACTGCAATGAAGTTTGTGGAAAGTAATTTTCAAGTTCACTAAACAATGTTCACTGGTTTCATAGAACAGTGCCATTATCCAAGCCAACACTTATTGCAAAAGTTTCTAGTGATATAAAGTAGGACAACTAAAAATTAGCGCATATTGTACTGAGCCCCACGAGGCTGGTCCACAGCTGAGCTGGTGGACATGTTCGAGCTTGTTTTGTTAACCATTTTTGCAGAATGCTTGAGTGGTCACTGGGTATGCATCAGTTTATAATGATTATTATTTTTCATCTATGACACATAGCAAGCCTTGAACATTAAAGCTATGGTGTAAAAATACTATCATACAATGCAGAACTATAACCAAAACATCTTGTACACCACAATATTATTTCTCATTGAAGTAAGAGGTATATTGCATGATGCCTGCCATGTTTACTTGTGCGACACCATCGCTACCAAGTACTGATTAACTATAGGCTTTTGCTCGCTCATGTAGGCTGTTCGTTGATATAGCAGTGTACTTGAAAAATAAAGTAGTAGAATTACACCTGTGCAGCATTCCATAAGATGCTTTGCACACTACGAAAGTTGTCAGGCAAAATTCTCTGCAGCTTACATCAGTAAGTAATCAAGAACTACATCAATGCCATGACCTCTAGTTTCTCATGCTAAGCATTCTTTGCCAAGGGTCAACGTAAGCCTAGATGAAACAACCAATTCTTTATCACAGCACCTATTTATTTAAAAAGGCTATGCAAAATGAAAGCAACCTGACACAAGACATGTCACATGTCAGAACCATCACAACATAGAATTGTCACACTGCATCAATTCTGCTCACCACAGCTTGCAAGTCACATCACCTACCAGCCACGAACGCTTTCTGGAAGATCCGTCTTCCTTACGGAACGGGGCTGCAATGCGTTGTTGGCAAAGTTGCTCCCTACGTGAAGGGCGTAGTCGTTGAGAGAAACAACTTCCCTGCGCTGGAATTGAATCGAAATAAGCAATGCATGCCTTACCAACTAGCTCGCCAATATGTTTTATTACATGCACCACCATTCGATGTTCTTATTCAGAGATGGATGGCAAGATCACTCCTAATGACCTTACTTTAGTATAATTTTTAATGTTAGTTTAACAAAAGTTCATTATTCACACATTAACTCGTACAACTCATTTACAGCACACAGGGTATGCAGACTAAAATGTTTGGGAACTTTGTTGCATCGCAGAAGCAGCTAGGACTCCAAGCAAGCACTAGAAAGGCATCCTCACTTAGGACAAAGTATCCATCCCAATACTGACACAGATGACGGCACATGAATTGCGCTTTCGTGGTAAATTTTTTTGCAATAAGATAAGCAGACTTGCTATATTTTAGTCATAATTAGGAAAGCAAAGAGAAATTTTATTGGATTACTCAATTCAAGTAATTAAATATGCACTAAATTGATTTACTCAACCTTAATTACTTCAAAGTCTGTCTTTAATGAACTTGTTAGCATAACAATACTGTTTTCAACTAGAAAACAGACACAATCAATACGTGTGTTTTCATGCTTATTCTAAAACACGAAGCATCCGTGAAATTAAGAAGGAAGAATGAGTATTTAGGGGCAGTTTTTGACTGCAGTTGCACAGTATGCTTCTTAACCTTAAAAATAAATAGCAGAAGGAGAACAGATTCGTGGGCCACTTTTTTTAAGCGGCTTAACAGATACTTGAAGAAAAACATTAGGTGGACCCTGTTAATTGGTGTTGTAGTATAAAGAGCGTACGTCAAAGCAACGCTACATCACCTTATAGAAAAGTAAGAACCAGCTTTTACATTGACATAGCAAGTTAACACTGTAAACACTTGCAAACTGTGGTAAACAAATGATAGGAATGAAACCATTAAATAAAACTTGAACTTAAAGAAAGTGCCAGCTGACTAAACATCTTTGCCCACGCTAGTTATTGGCACAAACGTGGTACACACTCTCCACATGGCCTTATCAATAAAAAAGAACTCAACCTTCACATGCTCTAGCTGTGTGGTGAAGTTTAAATACAGTAAACCGAAAATCGCCTAATTACATGCTGCTTAAAAGGAGAAGCTGCCATTGTCATCAGCCAAATTTTCCCTTGGGTGTTACAAAAATCGACCCCCTCTATAAAGTTAGCGACCTGCTCGTACCACGGCGCTCCTGTTCGCTGAGATTGTTTTCGCTTGTTTATTATATTTTAGTTCTCTCAGTCACCACTGCAACGCGTGGCGCTGCAATGTGTGGCGCTGCAATGCGTGGCATGAAAGCACCACACACGTGTAGTTATTATGCCGTTGCTGTGTGCCGTGCCCGTTGCTCTTTGTTTTACTTTTCATCTCCTTGCACTTGTTGAAACAGTAAACTATTTAGCCATGGTTTACTGTAGCATTTTGTCCACCTCGGTAGAACAGTGGGTGCTCAGTTGCTGATCCCAAAGGTCGCGAATTCGATCCCGGCCATGGTGGTCGCATTTTGCGAAGTCAGTGCACGATAAGGAACGCCAGATGGTCAAATTCCTACTGTCCCCCACTACGGCATATCTCATAATCATATCAGAGTTTCCGGACGTAAAACCCAAGATATTATTATTTTACTGTAGCATTTTGTTCTGTAAATTAAGCGGCAGGACTGATGTCCTGCTATGATCACCCTTTGCTATTATCACTAATTTTCTCATGCAAGCGGTTCAAGATAACATCAGTTGTGAAGGGTTCATTCTGAAACTTTATCGACATTGCCCAAGTTACACGTCAGCCGCTTTAATTACAGAAATCGATAGGGCTGGACTGTCGTACGCCAGCATCGCTTTCATTGGAATCACCAGCCTTCTTGAAGTTCCTGCCTCACAAGTAGGAGTTTTACTGATTAGATAGCCACTTAAGAAGTTCACGCGTGTCATTCTCCCACCTATCACCAAGAACCCTTAATTTATGCAAAAGTGAACGGGACAACACTGTAACACATACCTCTGCACTTGCTAAGTAACTATCTCGAAGTTAATACGAACTTCTTTGACAAATTTGCCTGCGACATGACTGAAAAACACACCAGAAGGAAGTTGCTGCGCACCAAGCCACAATCACGAAATGTACTCATAGTTTGAGCTCGGCATACAAAAAGAATAATTGTTCTGGAATTTCGCAATGCACGATGTGTGTTCCTTAAGCATCAGCATTTTCCTTAGAGTAACATAGATTTGTTTTTTGAATAGCTCATTTGAGCACTCGTTTATTAGTAGGTTATTACAGGAGGCATAAATTGAAGGCAGTAAAAAATTGTGTTTAAGGTGCAAAAAATACGCAGGCAAAACACAGTTTTAGGCCCCCAAAATCGTAAATATAGGCACAATAAAGTTTCATGATAATTCAAAATTTTTAAGTAATAAATGCAGAATCTGTTCCTATGGCAGGAAAGCAAAAATAAATGATTTAGTTGACGATGGTACAAGGCCGCCAATGGTTTTGCCTAGCCATGAACTTTTTTTTCAGTAGGATTTTAAGACATGGGCTCTTTTTCTGGTATGGCGAGTCAAGTGTCCACCATCGAATAAGGACACTCCTGGTTCTCTTTCTTTTCGGCATAGGTAAGAAAGGCCGCACAATAGCAAATAGACAGACTGCAAATAGGCCAGAAGAGTCTTTTAGCTTCGTATTAACCAAGTCTAATTGCACAGAGTAAAATATTTCTCCTCTGTTTATGAACACCCCAAAGGGTGTTCATAAACACCCTTTAGGGTGTTCATAAACACCCTTCATAAATGTTCAAGCCTCACCAGGCTTGAACATTTCGAGCAGGCAAGAGAAATACATGCACTGGGCACTCACGATCTCCTCTGCCAAAATTTGCAAAACCACGCAGCCTGAAAAGAGCGAATAGCCAGACTGAACGCCGCTTGCCCTTCACCTTGAATCGCACCCGCCCCAACAAGGTGAAGTACACTCCAAGGAAAGGTCTTGCGTACGACAAAGTAGTACGTCACACTGCGAGAATGATTCGAGACAATGAGTGTAATTTGTGCAATCTGTTGCTTGAATAGTATGAAGGTTGATAGAATTATTAAAAATACAAACAAAATGTGTGCGCATTATTCCCTTTTTTTAACCTCATATCGAGCAAGATGCGAGACTAAGCTGCCTTCATTTCGTTTGCATTGGTCTTCTCGCCATTCTCGCATTGTGACGGTGACAGCCCAGACAATATCTGGCGTGTTTTTTGGTGCATCATCTCTTAAAGCAGTTCCAGCGGTGCGACGCTGTGTATCATGATAACGATACATGATATCAGCCAGCTTTTGCAACTGTGCGCACACAGAAGGATCTGTCCCAAAGAAACAGGCCGTTCATTACTGAGAATGCCGAAACAACACAATACCGCTTGCATGCACGACCTGGCTTGGGAATGTCATGCCAATGTAACCTTGTGTGTGCATGGCGTGTTGATTCACCTGAATCATATAATCATCTGGCTCCCAATTGCTCCGACACCGAGGTGGGCAGGGAAAGAATTCGGCTGGCAGAGTCTACACGTGATGAGTAGCAAAGGTTTCAAGCTCACCTCCTCGCATTATGCTTTCGTGTCTTGTAATGAATTAATTTTAAAAATGCTTATTGTACAAGGCTTTTCATTGGGCATGCAACACCTTCCAGTGTCTCCCTATAATTTCTTAAGTGAGCTGGTGAAGCGCTCTATAAGACATAAATGACAAATAAAACAAAGAACTACGTCAACATCTGATTTTAGTTACTTTTTTTCTCTTTACCTACACTCTACTTTCTTCTGATGACTCTCCACAGTTTCGCATTTCTTACCCATCATTCCGGGGCCGCACAAAAGCACCTGCTGTTCCCTACGCGTGCGAGTAGACGTGACGCAAATGAATACATGTGCAGAAGCTAATCGGCTTTCCTATACACCAGCAGAACACAGTGAGCTCAGTGCTTGCTGCCATACTGAAAAGCGCGTGGCACCATCTGTTGCCAGCACGGCGAAGCAGCAACACCCTCAATTGCCACTTAAGCAGACGCTCTGCAAATCAAACGCAAAACTTCACAATCCAAACCGGCTGTAAGCATGTTTCACGCTGTTCCTTTGATAAAAATTTGTGCTCATTTCTTGTGAAACGTCGAGAAGACCTTCCTCGATAGTCCGGAATGTCTGCAGCACGTGCATTGCAGACTGCGGAAGCAACTACATCAGGTACATGTTATCCGACTGAAAAAACATGAACAACGGAAAGCGTTAACTGTGGCATGCCTTGGCTGTGACAAGGCAGAATTTGTGCTATAAGCCAGCGTCAACCTAGCGCTAGAAGCTGGCTCCAACTTACGCTCATGCACCGCATGTGCATCAATTGCCAGTCTTGCCGGGCACTCGGAACACACACGCGGTTGTAAAAGTGCCAGCCAGAACAAGATTTCAAAATTCTACGGTGACACCGGCCAATAGCACATGTAGATTCGCCTAGGGACAGTCAAAGCATGTCGCAGTTCGACCAAGTCGAAAGCCATGATTTCCGCGCCGTTCACGTCTCTAAGCATCGCAATAGTAGGCTGTTACAGATGTACTAGACATGCGCGGTGCGTGCATCAACGCGTGAGTCGCAAGGCGTATATCTTATTATTGACATGTGGCCTGCGAAAAAGTACGGCAATAGTTTCGTAATGTTGCACTACAGGCATACTACAGGAATACTGCACGCAAATCACTGCTGTAAAGTTGAACAGCTGGAGTCATGCTTAAATAAAGGCAATAGATAAACTTACTCGTACACTTCACTGGGCTCATAGCTTTTCTTGTCGATTGCAATTATATCCTAATGCGGCAGAGCTCAGTGTTTTTTTTGTTGTGGACGGAAATCTGTGCACTCGCAAAACACCGCGCCGGCAGGATTCCCCCAATGCGCTGTGAACTTCACAGGCATTGCTCAGCAATCTCTTTCTCTTGCGCTGCTTGTTGTCGCATCAGGTGACAGCGCAGTGGTACCCAGATGCCACTGTATAAGCGGGCGCAGCGTAAACAGGCGCTTTTTCGCATTTTACACTCCCAGAGCCCCTGCATGCCATGCTAGTGAGGCGCGCCTTGGCAGTTGCAAACAAACTATGGAGTCTCTGGGAGCGAGAGTATACCGCCGAAGGCGCCTGGGTGCAAGATAGGGGTGCTCTCGTCTATTGGCTAACTGACTTCGTAGCCTTGACAGAGCTGAAAGGAACTTCTGAGATGGAGTATAAGTTGCATCCCACAGAGTTTCGAAAGCATAATTTTGCCCGGTAACATAAATATGGGTATCCAACAGTACTCAAAAGCAAAATTTGAGGTTAAATAGAGCTCACATAGGCACCGGTCTTGAAAATAAGCATTCATAGGCACAAATAGAAATTTAGGCACAAAAGTGAGAAAGAAGAATTTATAGGTACTATAAAAACACTATTTATAATGTTACCCTTGACCTCTAGCCCCGCCGCGGTGGTCTAGTAGCTAAGGTACTCGGCTGCTGAGCCGCAGGTCGCGAGATCGAATCCCGGCTGCAGCGGCTGCATTTCCGATGGAGGCGGAAATATTGTAGGCCCGTGTGCTCAGATTCGGGTGCACGTTAAAGAACCCTAGGTGGTCAAAATTTCCAGAGCCCTCCACTACAGCGTCTCTCATAATCATATGGTGGTTTTGGATGTTAAACTCCACATATCAATCAATCATCCTTAACCTCTAATTCGTGCTCATACTGCATGTCAAAGTGGCGCGATAGGAACACAAGAAACAAAATAGGCATGTGTCTATAATCTGGTCTCTAGTTAGTATTCTGGACAAAGAAGTTGAAGAGAATTGCAGCAAAATATTTTTGTATAAAGACCCAGGCTGATTCCTACGTAACAAGCTTTTGCATTTGTCCTTAGGTAACATAAGTGGGCTTCCATTGGGACAAACGATTAAGCGTCAGTGCTCGTAACCGACTAAATGCATTGCAAAATTATCTTGGTTTACGTTGGTGCATAGAAGGGCCTATTATGGCAATAAATAAATGTTGCCTACTTCATTTAAAAGTACACCTGGAATAATTATACTTCATGTAATTCGTGACAACGCAACTTGTAATGATATTTGCGATAACAAGCTTACACTCGGAAACCAAGGCACAGATGATGGTTGAGTATGCAATGTGAGACAATGTGAACACTGCGCAGTTTCTGCACCTCTCTGCCTGCAAATTGGCACAGTAAATCGCACGTCTGAAATAGTCGTTAGATATTTCTACATCTGTTATAGCACATGCAAGTCTGGGCCATGTAGACATTGAAATGTCAGGTCGCAGGTACGAAGTGCCATCAATGTTTTTATGTATAAGGATGTAGCCCTGGGAGAACGACCTATTGTGCCCTAAAGTGCTTCCTTTGCCATTCCTGTTAGATTGCCAACTTTATTATAGGTGTCATGATAAAGGATGCATGACTGTGCAACACGGAGCAGCAGCACTCAAGTGTTTCTCTTACGGCACACACAAAACAATCGTGTTGGGGAACTGTCGGAACCGCTACACTTGGCTTAGATAATCACATGCCCTTAATACGCTTAATTGATGTTTGATGTCTGTATGCATTATGAAAACAGAGCAACATTTCAAAGGCCTTTATGCAGCAAGTTCTTGAACCAAGATAAGAAAATACCAACCACCGCACACTCGCAACACGGTAGCCGTTTCGAGGGAGTTATGCCCTTTTAAAGTTGTCACATCAGGTGATATGATGGTAAATTGCGGCAGCCTCTTGTGCAACTTTTAGTAACTAGGTGGACAGGTGACCCCAAAAGTTGGGGTCAGCCAGAGCCATAGAAAGAGCCGGTATGTGCAGGACGCCTTTTAAAGAAGAGGTGATGGCTCCAACCAGTGTTGCACCGTGGGTGGGGGAGAAGGAGAGCACTCGTGTAGCTTAGGTGAGGGCTAGTGCTGGTGAAGCTTGAGGGGGGGGGCAACTACCCCTTTTGCTCCTCTCTGTCGACGCCCACAGAAACTGACTCTGATGCGATTGGTTTCGTACCTGTATGCTGCGCCTCTGTGCATCTCTCAGTAAACGGGACTCCTGTTGAAGGGAACATATTTTTCTGATCCCTCCAGGTTCCGTTTTATGAGTCTACTGTATATGGTGATCATCAAAAATTATGCCCCAGAGAAATGCACAAGCACTGACCAGCATTTTCGGTAGGGATCAAAATAACGAAGTATTGTGCTAGCAAGACTTTAGTAAAAATTTCCTTTATAGGACTATCTGTTTTGGCCGAATCTTAGCGGGAAGTCCATATTTTCGGTGTTATCACATTGCCATACAAAGCAGAGAGGTTTGAACTCACTGTGGCCTCGTCCAGGTGAATGCCACTCTGTTCAAAGTCAAACAGAAAAAGCTTGGACACATGGTCGTCCTCTTCGGTTGTCGGCACAACGTCCCCATTTTGCACTACCTGCTTCAGCGCATTGTACAGCCTCCTGTCTGTATTTAGTCTGTAAAGATGGGAGAATGCAGTAAGAGCGAATACACTTCGATTACCACCAGAGTGTAATACATGGTGTCGTCACATCTGAGCATGAATGCACATTACATTGGACAATTGTGCAACAAAGAAAGACATGGACAACAAAGACACACTAAGCGCAAACTTTCAACTTAATTTAATGGACCTCTGAAGCTGATTATAAATTGAAGCAAGTACACGCAAGTGCAGAGTAGACTATGCATGCATGCAGAATTGTGAGCGATGTTAAGGGAACATGCGAGCGCATGGCAAATAGTATCAGGCCCTAATTCATTGAATACTCACATGGCTCAGTAAAAAAATACGGTAAAATCACGACACTTTTTGGGAAATGGTTGCCACTCCCACCATGCATCTGTTCTAAATGATGCTTGAAATATGACACAAATAACAGGTTGATATTGTAACACTTGGGAAGCATTGATGCAATGTGAAGATCACCACCGATTTCAAAAAAGTCACACTTTGCTGTATCTTGATTTTACATATTACATGCAGACACACCAGCGAATGGAAAAGAGCGGCATTCCTTGCGGAGCTATAGAAAGCCCATCGCTGCGCTCAGCTTGGCACAGCTGCTCTATACTCGCGAGTGGCTGGTGATGAGCGATCACCAGCCATTTTTTCTTTTTTCTCAGTAATAGCGAGGCAGGCATGTGGACATTTCCAGTTACCCGCAGTACACTTTCCAGTTTATTTCTTACAGCATTGATTGATTCCATTGATATGTGAGGTTCAACGTCCCACAACCACTACAGTTGAATCTCGATAATTTGAACTCGAAGGGGCCCAAAAATTTCTTCAAATTAAAAGAAGTTCAAGTTAATGAACGCTAAGTAAACTGAGGGCTCCCCATGCAGTGGTGCATGTACATTGAGCTAACACACGATGGGGAACTTTCAGAAGACATGCATTTATTCAAAAATCGCAGGACATCCATCATTATTTGAAGTAATCGATGATGCGTGTCTGCACACGTTTGCCTTGCAAAGCATGTCTACTTCGGCTTCAGCATTCTCCTGGCAAGAGAGGTTGCACGCGGCAATGTCCAGCACCGACACTCTCTAAAGTCGACGAAAAGAACAACTGCATCTCCGCTACTACCCTCTGTGCCAAAGCCGCAGCGTTGCCAGCACGTGTCGAGAAAGGAGGAGCGTCTCCAAGCAGAAGTGCCTAGAAATAGTGCTTCTAGACACTGTAACTCCACAGCAGCTTCTTCTTCTTTTTTTTTACTCTCTCCACGCTTGCGCGCATCGTTGAAAGGAGAAGGGTTACGTGGCAGAGACGGGAAAGGAGAAGCATGGCACCGGCGCGTGAAAAGAGCCACTCAACGCTACAGCTTTTTTTTTTCTCCTCTCTCTCTTTCCGCACGCGGCGTTGGAAGTAGAAACGTCTTTACGTGGCAGAGGCGAAAATGGGAGAAGCGTGGCACAAACGCATCGCAGATCGGCATTTGAGAGAGAGCAAACATTTCATTGCAGCCTTTTCTTTCCTTTTTTTTTTTTTGCGTGCAGCATTGAGGTGTTGGAGGTGCCGCCGCTGAATTGGGTGGGGGGGCTGAGAGCATTTTCGGAACACGGTATGTTGCATATGTTGCAATTACCGGTTGCAAGTGCGCGCGCGTTTGAATTACCGGGCGTTTTCGCCCATTGGAATACACATAGCTTTGACGGGACCTCATCGTGAGTTCGAATTAACCAGAAGTTCGAATTAAGCCCGTTCAAATTAATGAGATTCTACTGTATATAATAGTGAGAGACGCCTTACTTCCTGCAGCAGTCATGGTGAAGTGCACCACTACGAATTTGAGGCCATTCGCCACATGCTCATGTGTTCCCTTTCGTACTGCTCCCAATAGTAAATAGTCATGTATTGACACAATACGGACTGCCCAAGCATGTACGTAGAATAAATTAACAGTTAACAGTCACGAATTAAAAGAACCCGCCACCAAAAAGATAAGTTCTTAGTCACCGAGAGCCACTGAAGGTGAACTAACACACTCATCAGCCGCCATTGCAACTTGCAAACATTGCGTTTTCTGTTCTCAACAAGCTTGGAAAACTATGCAAGCAGAATGAGCCGAATGCTCTCACGCCTGGGAAGTAAGTACACCAAGTGGCACTGAGACGGGTATGTTGGGTGCGCTGACCTCGTCATGTACAGCTTCCCGCTTTCATGTGGAAAGCATTACACTGGGCAAATCAGGTAGAGGCACAATGACCAGCCACGTGAGCACCGCAATAACATAAGGAATGAAACCAGCGGTTTCTTTGCAATCCACTGTTTGGGATTTAGGCTGTAAACATTCATTTTACCTTTACATGATTGTATTTCGTGGCAAGACACAAGCTGGTCCACAAAATTACTGAGGTTGAGTATTAGTTGCACCTTCTTAGATGATACTGCACAAGGCTTAGCCGCCTGCGCCAGAGGCATAAGGGCAGGTGTCCTCTTTGTGACCGCCCTTGCAACATTTCGAGCATGTAGGTTCCCTTTGAATTAGGTGGCCTCGTCCTGGACCAACAATCGGCCGCTCTATGCCCCAACTTATTGCAAAGAAAACGCTAAATTTTTCCCTTTGCACTTTGTTTGTCTGGTACTCTTGATTGCGCTGCAGAATACCCCGGTTCCCTATCCTCTTTGCTTCTTCCAAGGTTGATCAGACTCTGTGCTTCGAGGTAATGGTCCACAGTCTCCACAAACCTGTCCAGACCTCTGCCGTCTCTTTCTTTCAAGAATACTTCCAGCTTCTCGTAACATCGCCGAAGAAACTGTTCCGATATAATAACATTCTGCAGGTCCTCATAACTACACTCCATCTTCGCCATTTGCAGACAGTGGTCGAAGAACCGGGCGAGACGAGCAGTAGGCTGTCTCCCTCTTTCAGAGTTCTCCGCTCTACGATTCCAGAATTTCGCACAGTACCCTGCCTCGGTGTATGGAAAACGCTATCGGAAGGTTTGCTTCAGCTTAGCTTAGTCAAATGCGTTGTCAGCCACCACTATCCACACTGTGCTCAAAGCCTCTCCCATTAAGCATAAACTGAGAAAGAGAGCCCGTTTATTACATGGCCATCCTTGATTGTTGGCCACTCTCTCGAATCGCTGGACAAACGCATCCAACTCATCCCTTGTCTCATCGAACGGCGTAATGAGCTGGTGTGGGCTTTGATAACCCTGCTCCGAACTATAACTAGAAACAGCGCTAGCTGATGGGTCACTAATATCCCTGGGAGCTAGCCTTGCCCGCTTTTCATTTAACTTTATCTTATGCTCAAGCACTGTTTCTTCATCTTGTAGGCGAGCTCTCGCAAGCTCCTCCATCTTTTTAGCGGCAGCGCGATCGGCTGTACGCTGTTCTCTTGCTTTCACCCGCTCCTCATCTACACAGGTCCTTAAGTTGGGGCCTCTTATGCCAAATTCTTTGCCAAACTCCAATACTCTCTCGAGGTCCATTCTCAGCCGACACACACTCATAAAGTGATGCTCTATAAGGTCTTAAAGAGAGCAAGTCCTGTTGCAGACGCCAGTTTTTGTAAGGTGCTTTTGTGGCACACTCACAGGTGTGCTACGCGAGACATATGCAAATACACAAATTAACATTATAATTCTCGATACATCATGAACATGAAAGCTTCGTACAAACAGCAAATACAAATGACACGGTAAATGAAATAGACATCTAAATTCACAGAACACATTAAAACTTCTCAATTAAAAGTATAAGACAGTGCATACAGAACAATAGCTCACATATTATCTCCCATCATCCTACACAATGCAGTGATGTCCAATGTGCGTTGTTGGGTGGCTTTCGAGTGGTGGTTTGCAGCTCCCAATTAATGTCCCAATTAATGGCTGTGATGAACAGAGTTGATGATATCAACACTTGACCTCACACATAGTTGCAGGCTGCTTCGTCCATGCGTGCCTGTTAGCACCGGCCCAATCCTAACTTCAACGTGGCTCTCCTCCATCTGACACTCATGGCCCTGCTGTCATCCACACTGGCTCAGGTCTCGCGGTTTCCTGGTTTTCACCATAATATCCCAGATGCACGTTGCCACAGTGCCTTTTGTTTGAATTCCAACTGTCTGGGAAGGGTCTCCCAAATTGCGTCTGGTGGGATGATTGCGCCTAGCTGCTGCTTTGCAGGCAAGCATCTTGTGTCTCTTAGGGAACCACTCCGATCACTACAAGGTCACATCAAAGAAATACTCCTGCAGCCATAGTACCCAGAGATATTGGGACCTTCTCATGCATACTAAACAAATGAAATATTCCTGTAATTATTCAACAAAAATTCCGATTCTGATATCAAGGTGATGAGCTGGGTCCATAAGCAACGAAAGCAAAGAGATTAACTGATTGATTGATTGTGGGGGTTTAACGTCCCAAAACCACCATGTGATTATGAAAGACGCCGTAGTGGAGGGCTCCGGAAATTTCGACCACCTGGGGTTCTTTAACGTGCACCCAAATCTGAGCACACTGGCCTACAATATTTCCGCCTCCGTCGGAAATGCAGCCGCCGCAGCCGAGATTCGATCCCGCGACTTGCGGGTCAGCAGCCGAGTACCTTAGCCACTAGACCACCGCGACGGGGCCTAAAGCCAAGAAAGCATGGTGGATGGTAACAACTGAGAATGTGTGGCCCCACGAAACGAGCGACATTTTGCAACGGCCCAGACACATCAAAGACATACACATCCTTTGTAATAGTTCCTGAATGCCACTGAGATTGCACTGGCCGATGCAGTGATCAATAAACATACATGTACACCCATTGCAGAGAAGTCCCCCTTGATACTACTCAACAATAGGTGTCAATTTCAGGTGCCCTTCTTTTCTGCCAGCCCCTCCTCCATTTTCTACTTCTCCCCATCATCTGATTTACAGGGTTTAACCACAATGGCGTCAAAGCTAAGCCTTGACCTGCGCAGACAGCTTTGCAATAATACAACACAACATACAGAGCAGAAACTTGGTGCTCTCTTTCACGCTGGTACATCGAGCGAAAAACCATCATGAAGTGCCCCAAGTTATGCTCTGCATGGCCGAGAAGGTTTAACCTGGTGAAAGCTACTTGCAGCTAATGTTTAACTGCTATGTTATCAAACATACGTGACATGTACAACCGACCACAAAACGTACACTGCAGTCAAATGTGAAGACTTCGATGAACGTATGCCCATCGAAACAATGATCATGCACAGTACAACAATAAACAGTGAGTAACAGCACCGAATGACCAAACAGACCCTAGGAATGCCAAAAACAAAGAGTGGTTTGACACATGGAAATGCTTCATTTGGTATATGCAGCCCGAGCCCTGGCCAATGATGCTGACGAAATATATGTGTTTACATATTTGTTACAGAGTGATGGGTGCAAGTTTGTCCAATTAAGCTTGTCCCTCCCTCCTCTTTCTCATCGCAGGTCAGTAGCTTCATTATGTCTTTTTCACAAAATTTATTACAACAGCTATCTGAAACAGTAATTATTAACAAGGCCATCATACATATCACCTCGAATTGATCCCCGCATAAAGTTGCAGTTCACATCATGTCACACCAAATGTTTTTATGACTCATCATACCCAGAACTTGTGTCAGTTAGAATGATCTTCCCCATGATATCGCTTATATAACTGATTAAAAAATGTTTCGTAAAATTATTAATTTTCTCTAAATGTTTGTGTATATATATATATAGTTTGTATATATGTTCGTACATATGTGTGTATATATAAGGTTATTATTGTTAGTATACGTTTTTCCTTATCAAATTATTGTCATTTATGCCTACTTTATTTCACTTACTTATCTGCTGTGAGTTTTTTTCCTTGCAGTTTTACATTGCTTCCGTTATGTATATCTCCACTCCCCTCTGTAATGCCCCCGGGCCCTGAGGGTACAATAAATAAATAAATAAATAAATAAATAATAAATAAGTAGAGCTGTAA
>WOVY01007610.1:0-45106 GCA_013436015.1 Rhipicephalus annulatus | reverse complement strand
GGTGTCATTAGAACCCCTTTTTGGGGTTGAGATGGCGCGAGGATTTACCACGACCAAAGTGCATTGCTCAATGAGGGATATAACGGGAAACGTACGTTGCAGCAGTAGCAGTTGGGGAGCCGATAACAGATACAATTGCGCGGTTCCCCTTTATACACACAATTGCTTCGCACAACACTTTCTCTAGTACGTGGTATTAGTGTAGAGTTGGGAGCCGAGAAAATCCTCGTACATAAATCACTAGTCGCTTCAACGGGGTTTTACCGCCTGTCCTAGAAAGGCGAGGATAGGGTTTGAGGAGCTTTCTTTTATTATATGCGGGTTAGCTGCGAGAAAAATAAAAACAGACGAAAAATATACGCACACTTAGGTGGCGTGAGCACCGAGTAAAACTCTTGTCTGTCATACAAGCATATGCGCTCTATAGAGCACTCTTTTCAGGCTTTCAGGATTATCGTAAAAAAGTCTAAAAATAGAAATGAATAGTGTTACTTTAAGTGGTTGGTTACGTTGGATACACATGATATGCATAAAAAATTGCGCTATATAGAAAAAGACACCACAAAGAAGGAAAACTACACAGATAGAGCGCAATCTACCAACTGCTTTTATTGACTGTGTACAGCGTCAGTTAAAAAGACCAACCGAACATAGCTGCACAGAAATACCCAGAAACAATACGTGCTAACGCACCTTATTCAACAAAATGGACACTGAATAAGGTGCGTTAGCAGGTGATGTTTCCGGGTGCATCTGTTTCCGGGTGATGTTTCCGTGTGCATATTCGGTTCACCTATTTAACCAACGCTCTACTGGCAATAGAAACAGTTCATAGCTCAATCAGTTTACTGTCCCTGCTCTGTGGCGTCATTTTCTATTCAGCGCAACCTTTGCGGCAAGAACTAACCAACTAGCCCCTCAAGGCATTCTGATTATATATGATATGGGATCATATACGTCAATACAAGAGCCAATTGTTAGAATAATAATTGATAATTATTCGAGTTCAATGAACGATAGCGGGCAGCTACGGTCGTTTCGACAGCTGGCGGTGCAGATCTCAACTTCGTGATTCTTTCTGTCTGGGCTCAGAGATCAGTTACAGCAACGCCTGAAACACGCAGAGTGTCACCCGGGCATATGAAAACGTCCGTGCAGAGCCACTACCCGAAATCTACATCAACAATTAGCATCGTCTCTAACACCTCATGAGCGAAACTTTTCAAGCTGCAACTAAGACGTTGTGTCCGCGAAAAAATAAATAAATAAAAATGAACCGTCCGCCTCATTGCTTATCTTCTGTGACCACCGAAGAAGGCATTCTGCGCAGGCTCCGCGTTGTGTTAGCCTACCGGGGCACGAGCTATAGTACGAGCGACAAAAGGCCTGTTCTTTTCCCGGGAGTCCTAAAGCCGTTTTTGCAAGTTAGTTCTGGCGCTTAAGTTCGCACATTCTTGAAAGACCGGTAACAGGTTGTGGTTAGGCTCTACTTTGACTTCATTTTGTCTACACCCAGTAAAGACCTAGCAATAGCCAAGAAGGCCACAGTAAGACCCTAAGATCCACCAGCTTCACTATTTCTTAAGCTTTACATGGCTATAATTTGTTCTTTTTTCTTTCATTTGCTGGAAGCAGCTCAAATAAGCATAAAAATTATGTAAATAACAAAAGCGTGTTCTTTGCGTGAGTCTAGAGCGTATATTACTACAAGCAGCTACTCTTCACTTCCGTGAGTGCGGTTAAGCTATTACATACACATAAAACAAAGAAGCCCGCTCATGAAAGTTGCGAATTTCTTTGGACAGGAAGAAGAAGACGAAGCTGTTGCTGCTTGGCTAAGTAGCTCTGTCTGCTGTTATCGTTTATTTTTGTTTATATTACGGCTCAGCACTGCTCAAGACGTCGGACGACTCGAAAAGGTACCTGCCGTATCGGCGACCGACGGGTGCTGCGCAGCCCGCCGCGTCGAAAGGTGCTAGAAGAAACGAGACAAGCATCAGGGAGAGCGCCACCATGACCTCCCAAGGTGTGACACAAGGTCAGAAGCACCAGCTGGTCTGCGCAAGCATACCTGACTGCAAGCGACAACACAGCGCTGAATCAGAGGACGAATCAACTGTCGTCGGGGACCACAACGGGGCGAACCTCACAGATCAAGACATGGACGAGGGTGGTTTCCGCCTTGTACGACATCGCAAAGACAGGACGGTGGGCATTCCTGTCTTAATCGCTCCAACATCCGAAGGAGCTAACTTGAGGCAAGTGAATCCTATTCACCTATACTCGGAAATTGAAACGATTCTCGGTGGAGCCCCAGTTAAGAGCCGTTTCACAGCACAGGGAGCCCTGCTTTTGGATATAGAGACAGAACATCAAGCTAATATGCTTCTAGAGACAAACACTATCTGCGGCCTTGCCATATCTGCCCGTGTACCACACAGCTACATGAAAAATACCTGCATTATAAAAGGGGTCCCAAAATGGTACTCGGACGAAGAGCTGTTAACCTACCTGAGACCTCAGGGAGTATACCACGCAAGAAGGATCATACGACGAGTCCAAACCTCATCCACCGAATGGGAATCAAGGCGCACTGACTCTGTAGTTCTCACATTCGCTCCCAATTTGGAACGTCCAGAGAAAATCAACCTTGGCTTCACCAGACACGAGCTGGTAGACTACGTGGAGACGCCACCACGCTGTTTTAAATGTCAGCGTTTTGGACATGTTGCCAAGCACTGTCGTGGGGAACAAAGGTGTAAGCGCTGTGGGGGGCCTCATGACTTTAAGACGTGTACAAGTAAAGAAAAACTTGTGTGTGCAAACTGTGGCGGCGACCACCCAGCTAGCTACGGCCGATGTCCAGCACGAACAGCTGCGCAGCGAAAAAATAAGACGTTTGTCCTCGGCCCGAAGACTGTGAACGAACCATCGCTCACAAAGAAGACTTCCGGCGCGCCACAACTTGGCGTTTCGGATAACGAGTGCGCAGGAAATTTTCCACGCCTAAATCCGACAAGAGCTGGTACTGAGTCAACGCAAGTGCTCAACGCTGGTGAGAAATGTATCACGAAAGAGTCCGCCAAGCGCACCTACGCTGATGCACTGAGCCCATCTCAAGTACCATCTGGAAGCCAACAGCAAGAAACCCTCGAGCACGTTATTCGCGCTCTGTTCACAGCACTGCGTTCACACGTCGCTAAGATGCCTGCGAGTTCAACGAAGGATATGTTGGGAGCAGTCCTGGCTCTAGAGTCAGTGTTACTTTGCTCTGCTTCCACAAACACACTGTAGAATAATGGCGCTGTCTCGCCCACCTGGTCTATTTCGTCCTTCAAAAGTGCCCTTAATAATGCAATGGAACTGCGCCGGTCTTCTAAAACGCCTGTGCGAACTCAACCTTTTCCTGCGCGACATTCCAATACCGATTCTAGCCCTCTCCGAAGCCGGTCTACCGAATGCAAGGACGCTCCCAGGGTACATCCGACATGGCAACCCGAGCATAACGTCGTTTGGAAATGGAAGCGCAATGATATACTAAGGCGGGAAATACCTCACGTCAACCTACCAGTGCAAGACCTCTGTTCCAACTCACTGGAGGTCGCTGCTGTGCAAGTGTGTCTGGGAAACCGAAAACTGAGTGTGGTATCGGTGTACATAAGCCCACGAAAAAAGGTTTCTATGGAGACTTTCCTAAAGGACCTCTGCACTCGATGTCCCGCTCCTCGAATAATCTGTGGTGATTTTAAAGCGCACCATCCACTCTGGGGAGATAAGAGTGTAGATTTTCGAGGCAGGGAACTTCTAGCAGCTGCAGATGCTGCCGACTTATGTGTGGCGAACGATGGTAAACCTACATTTTTCAGGCCACCTGATTCATGGAGTGCAATAGACCTTGTACTTCAATCCACGGACCTTCTGGTATCATCGACCACGGCTCCAGACAAGATGGGCAGCGACCATTTCCCCATCTTCACCAATATCCTGGGATTTCGAACTGCTGGTCGGCAATTCTGCAATGTAACACGCTGGGACACCTACAGAGAAGAGTTGGACAAATCCACTGGTAAGCTGTTCGCAGATATGTTGCAAAGCAAGCGATCAGCAACTTCATTGCTGAAACTGCCTGACCATTTTCCTGCTCCAGACTTGAAATTGAAGAACCTCTGCGCAGCACGTAGACGAGCGGAGCGGAAAATAATGAGAACAAAAGGAAATCCGTCTGCGAAAACCGAATATAACAGGATAAACGCTGAAATTCGTCGCCATACAAAAAAATTAAGACGAAATCAATGGGCCGCTTTCTGTGGGAGTTTATCAACGTTTACGCCCTTGACAAAGATATGGGCAGTAATAAATAGTCTTTCTGGGAAGATCCGAACAAACAGGCTATTCGAAGCACTCGCTTTGAAACAAGGGATAGATTTGCAAACCCTTGCAGAGGATTTCGCAGACGTGTACATACCTGGTAGACCAGCAGGAGCGGCGATTCCTCTGTCACCCCAGTTTTTCCACACGATGGATACGCCATTCACCTTCCGAGAGGTGGATATGGCACTTAGCAAATTAAGAAGACGCTGTGCCGTGGGTCCCGATTTGATCAGCTATCAAATGCTGACAAATCTACCATATGAGCGAAAAAGGGCTCTTTTGGACATATTTAATCATGTCTGGAGCACGGGAGAGATCCCACTTGTTTGGAATACAGCATGGGTGGTGCCAGTCCTAAAGTCCGGAAAGGATCCTGCAAGCCTCGCGTCATATCGACCGGTATCTCTAACATCATGCGTATCTAAGTTGATGGAAAGATTAATATGTACAAGATTAACTTGGTACCTTGAACAAGGAAGACGATGGCCACCGTGTATGACCGGATTTCGCCCACGACTGAGTGCCCAGGACAGTGTTTTGGACCTATTAAGCCACATCGAACACCACCGCGTCAGCGGACTCTCGACACTCGCCGTCTTCATGGACGTTGCCAAGGCATATGATTGTGTTCTTCAGGCAGGCATCGTGAACGGGCTCCAAGCCATGGGTGTGTCGGGAAATGCTCTTCGGTTCGTACATGAATTTCTCAGAGACCGCTGTGCCCGTGTTAAGCTTGGAAATGTAACGAGCGAAGAGAGACGCGTTTCCCTCGGCGTCCCACAAGGAAGTGTTCTATCTCCCTTGCTTTTTAACGCTGCCATGGCCAGGCTTCCCGACACTCTGCACTCAGCTCTGAAAGCAGTTAAAATATCCATCTACGCCGATGACATCTGCATTTGGATCTCAGGGTACCAGCACAAACGTTTGGCCCGGATAGCACAGAGCGCTATTTCAATCATTGAGCGTCACTTGTTGACACTTGGCCTATCTTTATCAGCGGAAAAGTCGGCCTTCATGCTCTTCCCGGGAGTGCGACGGAAGTCAACACGTCTGTCGCTGAATATTCGAGGCCACTCAATTCGTTGTGCAACAAGTGTTCGCTTCCTGGGCATTACCATCGACAACAAGCTATTATGGCGACGTGCGGTTGATGGTATAGTAACTGCATCAGTGCAAAGGATCAACGCTCTTCGTCGCATGGCAGGGGTCCGTTGGGGCAACAATCCTATGTCCATGCTTAAATTGAATGATGCGCTTATAACAAGCCGCATTCTTTATCAGCTGCCCCTGATATCACCATCACCAAGCCAGTTCGAACGCCTAGAGGCAGTGCACAGAAAGGGTCTTCGCTTGGCGATGGGAGTCCCTCAGGCGGCTTCAAACACGAAGGTCACCAATGAAGCCGAGTCTCTTCCGCTCCGCCTTTTGGCGTCTCAGGCCTTATTGACGCAGCTGTCAAGACTGGGCGAGTCCTTCGCAGGCACGGCGCTTCTCCGGCGGCTAAGAGCAAGAACTGGCTCACATTTCAACGCGGCACTAAACACATTTCAATATTTAGGCTTGAAACTGCCTAAACGGCGCCCTATGGACCCGCCATGGTCTTTTGTGGATGTTGCGTGCAACTTCAGCGTACCCAATCTACCAGCGAAGCGCACCATTCCAGCCGCGGAAGCAAAATTTCTTGCGCTGGACCACTTGAGCACCATGTACCGTTGCCACCTACAAGTGTACACCGACGGATCAGTGTGCACACAGACTGATAGCTGCGCAGCGGCTTTCTGCATACCCAGCCTGGGCGTGTCATGGTCGGGCCGCCTGGATCGCGTGGTTTCGTCCACAACGGTAGAAAGCGCTGCAATTACGGCGGCTTTGCGAAAACTGCGATCCTTTTCTGCACGAGATGTTGTAGTGCTGACGGACTCCAAATCGGCGCTACAAAGACTGCATCGTGGCCTACCTCAAGAAAAGTTCACCAGGCAATCTCTGGCACTAATCAAACACCTAAATGGCAAAAGTTTTAATATAAAGTTCCAGTGGATCCCATCCCACGTTGGCATTGAGGGCAATGAAAAGGCTGATGCCCTTGCATGCGAAGCACGTACATCGTTTCCAAAAGTAAGAACTCCCAAGACTTACCAGAACAACAAAGATGTGATACGCAATCATTTCAAGGCGATCTACAGGTTTCCACACCAAGCATGTGTAATTCATGGACTTTCTCGTGAAGAAGCGACGCTGTTGTACCGCATTAGAACCGGCTCCGCATACACCCCGGCCTGGTCATTCAAGACTGGGAGATACGCTTCCCCGTTCTGTGCCTTCTGTGGTGACATCGGGGATATTGAACATTTCATTTGGCTTTGCCCACAGTTTGATGCGCAAAGAGCAGCGATGATCCGCACCTTGCGAAAAGACTGTCATAGGCACCGGACAGTTGATGACATCATCTTTCCTGAAGGACCCGCGGCAACTAGGAGGAACGTGCAACGAACTTTGTTGGTCTTCCTGCGAGACACTGGGCTGTCTGACACGTGGTGACATTTTCCAAATTAAGGAGATGCTCAGGCGGAACAATTGCCGGCCATGCAGGCCAGGCTAACCCCGCCTGCTGCAACACCACCACCACCACCACCACCAAGTTGCGAATTTCTATTTCTACTACAGTGACTGGCTGTTACACTTCAAGCTTTTGAAAGCAGGATATTGTAGGTCCGACTGAGTTACCCAAATCACCTGAAAAGTTTATGCATGCGTTTGGCAATGGTGAATTTAACATTATAATTTTGCGTGCAGCTCTATCGTACCGTTAGCGCAATTGAGTATATTTACGCAGATACATATTTCTGGAATCGTGGAAACGCTTCCCAAACATTGAAACTATAAAACACCCAAAATATTCGAAAGGTGATCTCTTTAAGTGGCAACACTTCAGGGGCCGGGCTGGCATATGCTGTGATTGTATGTTTATTTATTTAATATTTTATTTTGAAATAGCCTGCTGTGCCAAAAGGCGTGTAAGCAAACAGCCTGAAAAAAAACGACTCGTCGTTATTACAGCACACTTGGTCACAAGACAAATGATTTCACTCTACTACATTGTGAACAAAAAATAATTAGCATATAGGTTCGTTCTAGTCCGGTATTCTTGAATTTTATAGGGATGAGCGCATCTTTTGGACAGATGATGCTGTGGCTCGAGGTACTTGTCTTAGTTAATGCCAGTCTTTTTGTGAGATACCTGAAATAACATTTTCAAGTGCCATTTCCTCCTATGAGAAGACAGCGCTTCTCATCCCAGCACGTCCTTCATTTCAGTGAAGCTGTACGTTGCTTCGTTTATACCACCTTAGAACGAAACTTGCCGCTCGGTTCTGTATTCTCTCAATGAGATCAATTAAATACTTTTTTGTGGATCCCACACACAACACTCATATTCTGAAATCGGGCGGACATTTGTAACATAAGCAGTATTCTTTAAAGGAGAAGGTGAGGATCTCAGGTTACGCTGAATGAAATTCAGTGCTTTGGTGGCTTTCGCAACCGCAGCATGCACATGCGCAGTCTAAGAACAGCCGTTTGCAAAGGTTACACCCAGCTACTTATACGTTGGTTGCTGATGAATGACGTCACCGTTGAGGAAATGTCGTGATCGCTTGGTGTAACGTAGAGTATTTGTTGATATGTGGGGTTTAACGTCCAAAACCCCCATATGATTATGAAAGACGCCGTATAGTAGAGGGCTAAGGGAAATTTGTATGACCTGGGGTTCTTTAATCTGCACCAAACTCTGAGCACACAGGCCTACAGCATTTTCGCCCCTATTGAAAACGCAGCCACCGCAGCCGGGATTCGATCCCGCGACTTGCGTTACGCTGGGGAAACACGCTTAAAGCATACCCTGCTGTAGCCTTCTGAGCACGCACTCCCACCGCTTTTCATAAAGAAGATGTGTCTTCTTCCTCGTGTGCTTCAAGCGTCTGGATGATGATATTAAGTGCCGACATTACTGCCATGGCTAGCGAAACCCGATGACATGGACCCAAGGAGTGGAAATTATTGCCCACGAGTGAAGCCGCACTCACCGTAAGGTGGCGGCAGAGGCCATGATGAGCTTTTGGCGATCGGCGATTGAGTGTTCGGCATTTTCCTCGCACGTCCAGCGAACTTAACGTGGGAACCTTTTGTCAGATAGTGCTCAGTGTGCGTATTTGTGTCACTAGTTTTCTTTAGGAAGCCTCGAATTCGAGGCGAATTCATTGGATAATAAATCCCCGATATTCGTCTCTGTGGGTTATATTATCAGGAACACACATCTTTCAACTTATAATTAACGTAGCGTGTAGACCAACAGGTGAAAACCACTTGATGTCTCAATGAGCACTGCCGGAAAATAGCATGTTTCTCAGATCTTTGGAAGGAAAAAGCTGGCTTCACTATTGCTGGCAAAGCATTGCGGGAGCTTCCACTCCAGCATTTTTTTTTCTTGCTTGCACGAACCACATATAATATTGAAAGGGGATCTAGGAAGAAATAGAAAAAAAAGGTAATGAAAGAGGAAAGCTGGGGAAAAAAATGAAAATAAATAGAAATGAAGAGAAAAAAAACAGAAACTGGAAAAACTGGAAACGAGAGCAGGGAAGAAAGAAAAGAGGAAGTACAGAAAACCGAAGAGAAATAAAGGAGGCTGCCCAGCTCCATACAAATTTGGCACCACTAGAACAAAACTGTCTTAACTTTTTTCTCGTTGTATTTGCAAGAGTATTGATTTGTGGGTAATTCGTATTTCAAAGGAACGGGAGAAACATAACAAGACACAAAGACACAATACAGAGTTCAAAAGACGTAGCAGTACACTGTGCTGTCTTTGCGTTTTGTTGCATTTCTGTTGTATTACCTATGAACTAATTGCCTTGCCCCGAAGTGCTTTGGCACCTGGTGGAGCATTAAATGGTAAATAAAGCACTCGGTTCAGCGCGCACCTAACGTAGGGCGCACTCGAGATGAAAAAGAGGGGCTGGTTATTCGATACGAATGCGTCTCACGCAACGCTAGCCACGAGACCCACGATGCGAGCGGTGCCAAACTCGAGCCTTCGAAGGCAAGATGCAGTAAGACGGTCTGGCCGTAAATAACACCGACTCTAATTAAAAGTAGTGAGAGGGCCCGTTTTATCTGCTATAGGTGCAAGTCGGGATTTGTGCTGTGATAGAGTGTTGTGTGTTGTGGCACACTACACGCATACAACACATAACGTAGTATGGAGAAAAAAAAAGCATCGTGTCACAGCTTCCTTGCATTCAGTTGAATAGTTCTTTCTTGCGGAAGAACAGATAAAAACTAGAGCTGTAAAAAAAAGGGCTGTGCTCCTTAGTTCAAAGGTACGGTAGAACTTTTACGAGTTGCTTCAAATGAATCTACGGCGATAAAGTGACACACTTTTCTCTATCCCTCTTCTTTTTTTTTTGATGACAGTATAGTGGATAGAATTGTTCACATGCGTTTCAATACGTCATATAATTTACGAACTGCAACTTTTAGGAGTTGTGACGTGTTATTAACTATGGGGATGAAAAATTCTAAACAGTGCACGTTAAATTTCCAGATGCTGGTCAGCAACAAATGGCAAACTACTGTTCACGCTCATTGATATCATGCGCTTTAGAGTTCAAAAAGATTAGAATCACAGCTTCATCTCCCATTTCTGCGTGCTAAACGACGTTTTGTGAAGCATACAATCCATAACATTACGCATGTAGTACGACCTTCTTCAATTTTTTTTTTATTTTTCCTTCCATGCAGGCCTACTAACTTGCATTTTGACTTATATACCAGTTTGCAATGTGCTTGCCTCTAGCTATAATTTCTTCAACTTTACGAAGGCAAAGGGAGTGTCGTTCAGCCTGACTTCCGTACTCCCAAAATATACATCATTTTCATTGGCACAACACCAACGCTGTCCCTATGGCTACATTACTGTTTCTATTATAAGTTCATCTTCATTAACAATGTTTTTGTCAGTATTTTGCTGACGAGTTGGTCTAAGCAATAGAGACACTCGAAGCTAGCCTGTAGAATTCATTAAACTTATAGGGTATCAGCGGGCTCGTATGTGCGCGTGAAGGGGGGGGGGGGAGGGGTTCGGAGAGTGGATAGAGCATGGGTCGTGCGAAGGGAAGCATGAAATATGCGGCCCGTTTTCAAACTCTGGCATCTGGAGGAAGGGTTGCCTGCGTCGGCGCACCACCGTCCAATCCTTAAAAGTGGCACCAAATGTTACCCGCGCTCTTCAGCGGTCATAAAAACAGAGGTGCCAGCCGTATAACTTCAGCTTCTCTCCCACCCCTTCGTCGCTTCTGAATCCTTCAATTCGAGGCGGCGCCTGCTAGCTCGCAAATTCGCGGCTCATGCACGCTCTAATGAACGCAGCGATGCAGAGCCCACTGCGCCCAGCAGATGGCGCGCCGCCCACCCTTTAGAGCTTTGTTTCAAGCCTGCCAACTCGACGTGCACACGCTTTCTCTCTCTCTTTGTGAGCCGTTTTGAATGGCAAAGAGAGGCCCCATATACCGATCTACCATGCGTAACACGTGCCTCTATGTGCACTGCGAGGATGCCCGGATGAGTCGTCGACATATTGCCCGCTACTCTTGGCGACGAAGACGAAAAAGAGAGCAGGCAGGGTTTACGCCCGATGTTTCCCAATTAGTCGATGCCGTTGAGCGCACGCGTCGCACTCGTAAACAATGAGAAAGACTGGGCCATTTGTTGGAAAAGTTCTTGACCGGAACATCTGTTTCACAATCTGAAGCCTTTAGCGCACTCTTGGAACTGCTCTGTCGCTGCTTTTTTTTTTTTAAATCTTGGGATAGTGCACAATCGCGCAAGCCTAGCGAAATGCCTCGGTCAGATTGATCGTGGTTTCTCAGCGAACATGTTACCACGGCTCACAGAAAGTTCAGTTTTCACTTTCATGGCAGATGATTTATTTGCGAGAAACCAGAGAAAGCTGGGAATGCAAGCCTAATTTTCTGTTACGTTTGATCATATATGGCGATTTCTTTAGTGGACTTTCTGATGTCATTTCAGTCACGTTGTTGGTATACTGATAGCCGTTTTATGAGTGCTTTTATTACGTTTAATTGTGATACCGCATACGGTACATCAAAATAGTAACAAAACATACTTTATGGATGAAACCAAACGGGATTCTCAATGGAATCAAAAGAAAAAGAAAAAAAGCACGCAAAGAATAAATTTCAGTGCCCCAGTTGGAATGGAACCCAGACATTCAGCGTGGCAATGAAGCATTTTACCACAGAGCTACGCCAGGTCTCGGAACTACTTTTCAAACAGACGCTAATCTTCGTGAAACGTGAATAGTGGCCACAGTGCTGCATACCCACTTTTATAAACATTACATATGTACTCCTTTGATGCAGCCGTCACATCGGGTTAGCGTCAATTGTGCTTAGTTGCCATGCGTTGAAGTTGACTCATGTAGCAGTGTCCAGGGCCAGCATCCTCGCGAGCATCAGCCCTTCATATCAACTTCTGGTGTTGCTAGTACGCATGTTCCAGTTGGCATCGTTGTGCAAGTGCAAACACCTGGTTATATAAGCATCTGCAACTCTTTAACATATGTCTGTGCGTGCAATATTTGTACATATATTTAGCATCATTTCATGACGTGTGACTAAATAAAGAACTTGCAACATGGTCACCTTCCCTCCGCGTGGTTCGCATAACGTCGATTCGCAGGTTCGTGGGATCTGCCGAATTTTTTTGGAGAACGCGACACGCCTGAATATGAAGCTCGCTAGTACCGGCAAGTTATTTTTGTGCAAGAAACTAACACGGTCTGCCATTGTAACGTTCTTATCTCTAAGCAACTAAGTTCAATTCTGAATTATGACCTAAACTTGGTAGCAGCGCATGCTAAAAACAGTAGAAAAGGCACAGTCAACAGAACACAACGCTTTCTGCTGTCTCTTTCCTTCGCCTGCACTACCATGCAGTAGAAGGAAATGCCACCAAGCTAACACTGCCACCCTTATATAAAATATGATTCTTTACACCGGAACAAGCCTTTATTCATTATCTGCTGATCTCACTTTGCATGCGGCTGCAAAGACAATGTCACTTCAATTACACGTGGCTGTTCTCTCGCGCGAGCCACTGAAAACGTGTCTTTTAACGAACATGGTAGTGCACTCAGCAGTGGCGTGCGCCGATCAGCTTCTCTCGACCAGAAACTCGAACTCAGATTTAGATATAGAACTGGCTCGTACAGTCGTTAAATGCACCTGGAACTGGTCTTTATTTGTGTTAATGTCAGACATTGATTTGTCCGCGGTCGAGGATGCCGTGTTCCTGCCAACAATCAAACGCAAAGACACGCCCGCCACACCCGAAAGCTACTTTTGTTTACAGACCCTACTGCGTTTGTGTTAAGGGACCATGAAGACAACATTAGGCACACGGGCCTGCTCATTAAAACTGAATCACACTCGTTAGAAGGCAGTGGCTAAAAGCGTTTGCTCATTAAAGCAAGCAAGCTTCAAACCTGTCCTGCTATAGTTGTGGCTTCAAAAATTTGTCGTGGCGTTGGTTCGATCTGCATTAGCGTCATTGTTTGCCGGCAGGGATCGACTTTTTCCTCCCAATAATTTATGCGTCCGTGCTCCCGCATGTTTGGTTTGGCTGAGAGGGGATTGCAGCCTTTATTAGTGCCACATAGCATGTCTGGCAGCAATTTTCTACTCTCTTCTTGTGTTTACCAAGAAAACCAGCATCTGGATTTTTCTTTTCTGTTAGCGTCTAGAACTATGGATTTATTTTAGCTCACATTTTGAGAAGCAGCTCTCCGACTTAAGTAGTGATCCGGGGTAGTTGTTATAACGTTAGCGTAAAAAGGAACATTTACATAGATGAACTCGGGGTTACAACTGTTCCCGTACGAAGAGCTCATTCGAAGAGGCAAGCTACAGCGTTGACGCTGGTTTACAATTGAACGACCCATGTTGCCGCGGTTTCATCAAGATTTTTCGGCAAGTCTTCGCTATCCACAGAAGAGACCATCTTTTAAAACTAAGGCAGTTTTGCATTACTTGTGCCAAACCTAAAGAAAGAGTGGAGGTGGGTGGCCTTCATTGTTTCCATTTAGTTCTCCCTGCTTGAATTTTTTGTCTTTCGCTGTTTCCTGCACGTCTTTTTTCTGTCCTTTACTCTACCTGTTTCCTTGCGCATCTATCAATTTATTCATCTTTATCACTCTTTTTATCTTTATTACTCTTCTTATCTTTATTTAGCGCTTTTCCTTTTCTCTCTTGTCCGCTTTTCTCTGTCTCCTTCATTGGTCTCTTAATTTTTTCTTTCGTCTTTTTCTGTTCTGTTATAAGTTTTTCTATCTCCTTACAGTGTACGGTTCCATATTTGTTTCTCTACTTCTTTGCCTCTTTCAGTATTTATCAGAATGATTGAGCTTGAAGGAGGCAGACAGGTGAGAGCAGAGAGGTTGAAACAGAAAAGGGGCTGTATGGGAACAAACACAGACAGACAGACAGACAGACAGACAGACAGACAGACAGACAGACAGACAGACAGACAGACAGACAGACAGACAGACAGACAGACAGACAGACAGACAGACAGACAGACGGACAGGCAGGCAGGCAGGCAGGCAGGCAGGCAGGCAGGCAGGCAGGCAGGCAGGCAGGCAGGCAGATAGATAGATACTCTCGATTGCCTTGGGTTCGCTAAAAGTGCTACGCATTCAAAATTTAAGCAGGGCTCCATTTCTACACCCCTACTAAAAGCTAAACAAAAGTTCACCCGGAGTCAAGCTAAAAGATTGGTTCATAGGTATTTCATGGAATATTTGGTTTAAGGAGAAAGAAAACCTGCAAATAAACGAATAGCTTTGTTTTTATATTGATGTGATATACCAGTCAATTCTTCTTCTTCACCACATCAAGGCAGGCCTAAATAGCGGACTACGTGAGTCAGTCACGTCACCTCTTGTGTTAGTTATTCAACAGATTTCGCAGCTCCTGTCAAGCAAGCAGATTCGACCTGGAAGCTCAGCATATGCAAGGGCAAGAGTAATGACACTGGTAAACAATACGTGCCGCCTGGCGGCAGATTCGATTTTGCTAGCCGGTGGTTCTCAGTGTGCCTCCTTTGTTTCGCTCTGCACACATGTGGCTGCATCACAAAAGGATAGGGTTAGGTCTTACAGGTGTGCGGACCAACCGAAAGACTAGCGTGCTCAACAGACCTGAATGAGTTATCGCGATAGAAAGAAACGCGAACCCTGTGGCAGTTACAATCTCCACTGTTTCACTTTTCTTTTCTTCGGGTGGCTGTAGCTTGGATTGCAATAAAAAGAAAATACAGTGATCCATGATAGAAGCTAGAACCACTGTAGCATCTCTTCATTACCAAACAAAGACAGGGAGTCATGAAAACAGCGCATAGCGTTGTTCATGTATCTTTTTATCTTGCCTGTAGTTGTAAACGAATGAGATTAAGAATTTCTTAAGCTGACGAGGTTATAGCAACGAAGATATCAGAAAAAAAAACGCCGGAATAGCACTTCTGTTGTTCTGAGCTCAATACTTGTGCTCCTGTCTGTAAGTCAACGTCCCTACTTTTCATGAATCCCCAACAAGTCGCTAAGCTTTCTGTCGTTAACCAACGAAATGAAAGTGCATTGTTCTCGCGCGTTTTCTTTTTCTTTTTACAACGACTACCCAACAAAGGATACCAACTTGATTGTAATCCACGGGTATACCAGTCCTCCTGCGAGTAGGATGCATATAGTGAGCGAAAAAGCGGGGTGCCATAATGAAAAAAAAGAAAGAACAATGCCAGTGGGAGACACCAGCGGCGTACACTCATACGCACCCTGCACCGATGTTCGCCATCTTCCTCGTGAGGGAAAAAAAATTGACCAAAGAAAGGCGTGCATGGTTTAGGTTTGTCTTTTGGCGCGCAAAAAGCAAAACTCTGACTTGCTTCGTTGTACACAGGAGTAAAATTCATGGCATTCAGAAGTGGTGAGCTATAGAAATGCTGGCGCGAGTAAACCACCAGGGCGGGAGTCAACTTGAACAAGAAAGCACGATATAAAATACGGATATAAATAACAATAGTAAACGAAGTTGAGACAAGCTTTTGTTGTCTGAACATTTGATAATTGGTGAGTGATATGTGAGAGAAGTACATGCGCTAGATCTAGTGTATGGGGCTGGCGAATCTCGGAAGCCAAGCGAACTGGCGTTTTGATTTCAGCGTTCAGGGTTTCATCACAATAATATTTTATGAAATGCTGACTGAATATTTCGCAATCGTTTGGTTGAATAATTTATTAATTCATAATCACAATCACTCTTCAAAAGTAGCATGTGCGTTCTGAAGATCCAAGATGTAGACTGTGCCACATCCTTATTGATCTTTTATCGTTTACTTATTGTTATTTCACGTTCACGCCAATAAATTGCTGCAGGAAGTGGACGCTTCCACTCCTACGTTTTGCCACACTAAATTGTACCTAGACCATTATGGCGATGAGTGTGTTGACGCTATAGGCCTGTCGCTATAGCTCGGCGAAGAAATAACTTTTCTTACAAAACGAGTACGTGACACCTCTTGGAAATCGGCCTTCGCTACGGTCACACGACCAGCCATGACCGCTGAATAGCTCGAATATATTCCACAAGGAGGCGCTTCACATCGCACACAACTCTCGTCCCGCGTTACACTTCTAACGCCAATATACACAAGCACGCAGGAAAAAAGAACAGTAAAGCACAATAATACACCAGACGTGAGGTCATGTGATCAAATGTCATCCAGTGGTCAGCCTGACGTCGAAAGCGCGTGAAAGAACTGGTACAATGCTTCGCCGGAAGAGGACTGCAGAACATTAGGCAAGGATTCTAACGAGCCGTGCCAGTCATTGATGCTTCCTGCGTTAACGACCTGAGAAGCAACAAACAACGCGGTGACGTGAACATAAATCAGCGCAAACGGGGTGCCCACGTAACACGAGCCAAGTAGATAAAATGCGTTTTTTTCTTCTATTTTCTTTAGAAGTTCTGAGAGCTGGGCGATCGGAGTGTCAATGACCACCGGCGTTAATAGCAGGTCAGCGCTGCTTTGAACAAGGTCATTGCCTCGCACATTAGTCCGCCTCGAGACGCTTAGTAGGACATTTAGTACAACTACAGTACTCGAGCACTGCAATTTGTAAGACGATAAGGAAGAGAGAGCTCGCCCAATGAACTTTTTTCAGACATTGCAGCTCATATATTGCCACAGTATTACGTTGTTAAGAATTTACAAAACGACCCGATTCTTGGCCAGTTCCCATGACTGGGTGTGAATAACTGTTAAGTGCCCCAAAACAAGAACATGAATGGTGTGGCGGTTTTTTTTTTTTGTCGCAAGCACTGACCTGGAACGAAACGTTTACTCAATATAAAGTTTATACAACTTGCATAATGTTGTCGCACGCCAACTTAATAGCGCATTCACTCTAAGTAATGGGCGCGTTATTATCATCATCTAATGTGCGTACAGCCGCGGCAACGTCTGTGTAAAGCACGTGAACATCCAGCGTTGGCTGTTCGGGGCACCACCTTGAGGCAGTTCCGGGCTCTGACGTGCTGGGTCAGCAATATGCGCGGCCTATAGTAGTCTGCTGGCTGACCCCGTCAGAGCCCGAAACTGCATCAAGGTGTCGACCCGCTGGGCAAAAACTGGCTCTTCGCGCACTCCACACAAAGTAGCTGTGGCTGTACAGTATACATCTGTTTGCAGCAAGACATAAAGATGCTTCCTGATGAGGCCAAGCAAAGCTGTATGCAAGACGAAGTGCTCTCAGAAATAAAGATGCGGAGCAGCACCCAAATCCCCCACATGCGGATGAAGTGATTCTTATACTATTACAGCATATAATGAGTAGCATCCTGTGTGATCATCAGAGTTAATATAGGTTTTTTTTTTGTTCGGGAATGATTTCTGGATGTTCCGACAGCGTGTTTTACTACTCTGGAAACATTTTTCTGCTGTGCTTAGTGCAGTGTTTCTTAACTAAGAAAGTGAGATTAATCAATGGGCTTGTTCTAATTTTTTATGAACAGTCTCATGGAACCAGCGAAGAAGGTGAAACCAGAAAACGTTGAGGGTCATCATTTGTAGCGTGTCAGTTCAATGTGGTAATTACGATATGAATGCAAATCAAAGTGTACGAAAATACAAATTGCCACCGACAGGAACCATACACGCCATCTTCAGATAACACGCAGATGGTGCGCCATTTGAGCGAGCAACAGAGGTTGTCATCAAACCGTTCACTTCACTGGGTATTTCCGTGCAAGTAAACCCGGGTGTGTTAGCAGTACTGGTACTCATTACAGCAACAGTATGGCTCTCTCCACTTTCCTCCTAGATTCACGCACCGCATGATCACTCTGACAGCTGGCCAATATAGTCAGTATTGGTAGTAATTTTTGTTTAGCGCTACATTTGTCGCTATAGTCAGGTAAAAGCCTCAGCACGGAAACATCCTTTTGCCCCACCTGGCAACCAAATTTTGAGTTCATTGAGTGCGAGGAAATTAAAATAAGGCCTCTTTCCTCTTTGTTTGATTTAAACATATATGCTTACCCGTAAAACATTATACTTTGCGCATATGTTTGATTTAGATGTGGGCCGTAAGACTAGCTTTCAGAATTTAGTGAAGCAGAATCTGTCATCGTGTATCCAGGGGCCACACTCACTTGGTCGCATCTTTACCGCCAAGGACAGCTTGAATAGGGTGAAGGAAGCGTTCCGAGAGTAGCCTTTGAAACGTCCATGTAAGATGGTATGCATCTGCTTCAATCATTAGAATAGAGGAGTACGAACAAATAGCACCCAGTGCTAACTGCGACCAGTTCCACGTCGAGATGACAGCCGGTGTAAGGGCCTCCCTTATCCTAAGCCTTCTAAAGCCCGGCTTCCTCCAGCCTAATAAGATGAAGGGAAGGAAGCTGGACCTTCAATCTCGCTGTTTCTTAGGCCGTGTCTAGTGAAGCAATTCATACTATCAAGTGGTTTACCACTCTACCACCCTCCGACACTCTTCCCATCTGGCTTTTTCATAGTGGGCCCAAATGCGACCACTTTGCGAAATTGGCACCAGCACCCTTCAACCCCGGAGAAGCGCCTGATCTAAACATCGGTGGCCGCACTCCTGGCGGGAGTTCTTGTTCACTTCAAAGCGCCGAGCTACGCGACGTAACGAAATCGCATAATGCCCGAGTGCAATGGGGAGTGCGAATGCGCGTGAGCCTTGGAAAGCGATGGCCATCCAGGAACCCACGTCGACACAGTCATTTATTTGGTCGATGGAGCCGCTAAAAACGATGCCCCTGCCTATTCTTCAAGCCCTTACTGTTGCAAACGTCCGCCTTCGTTTGGGTTCACGTGACCATGCAGCAACGACACCCTGGCATTACGGAGACGTATAGCTCTTTCGGAGAAATGGAACGCCGGATGCCCCTAAAGCCCGTCTCGTCTTCGAGCGATGAGGTCTCGGATACTAGCCCACTTAAGCGTGAACGACGTCATTACAACCCTTTTCGGGGGTTGCGATGAGGTCGGGATTTAGCGCGACGCTCGACCACGGCTAGACAATGAGTCTGGATGGGGAGATGGGCACCGCATAGAGTTCGCACGAGAACGAGTTCGTCAGACGCATCGTAAGTTTGGTCAATTGGCATGAGCCCGTCAAAAAAATAGCCCAATAAAAGCACAAAAATAGCGCGAAAAGTAAATATATCTTGAAGCATTGAGTTACAGTAGATTCATGTGTCCGTGCCTCAATTTTCGCGCAGTCTTTTAGATAAAAGCTTCATCAGGGAGGTTCAGTTTCACGATTTCTTTTTTCTGCTACTGCGGCTTGGTGGGGTATATAGAATCATAAAATGAAGTGCCTCTAGAAATTACTGAATACACTATTCGCTTGGTTATAAAACTGATTGACTGATATTTATGAGATAGTGAATGAATGTTAAATATATATATATATATATATATATATATATATATATATATATATATATCTATATATATCTATGTGTGTGTGTGTGTGTGTGTGTGTGTGTATTTTACGAGTAACACTCAAAAACGGCTTCGCAAATACGATACATTTATGTTAAAATTCCATTACAAGATGATCCGATATATTTTTTGCCACATATCACTCCTGTAGTACGTTCATGACATACTTATGCTTAAGACGCCGCTTTTATTTTTGTCTTGCACCAAACAAAAGTTACACTGCCCCCATCCCCTCCCTCCTCTTTTACGTCACCATAAATATTCGCGAGCCAGCTACGCCGTCGAACACGTTTGCGTTATAGAATATTTGCATCCTGTTATGCGGCCTCTATTGTGAGTCTAGAAAGGGTGACATCGTGTGGTCCTCACATTGGCATGTTCCCTGTTGCCAAAAGTGACAAGAAGCAATGAGACGTGCTTGAATATTTAAAGGTGATACATAGTGAATACATGAAGAATATACATAGAGAATGTCGAGCTTTGTAATTCGTACGCTTTCTATATAATTTGTGCGCCACTACAGCATTCATGTCACTACTCCGCTCATGTTTAGTTTGGCTTCTCCACACTAATACTCTCTGTGCAATAGTGCGCGGTTAAAAGCAGCCATGTGTTGTCCTGTGTTTACGATTCTCTAATGGGGCTGGACAAACCTTCTATGTATACTTTCTTTAATTCTGCTCCGCCGCGGTGGTCTAGTGGCTAAGGTACTCGGCTGCTGACCCGCAGGTCGCGGGATCAAATTCCGGCTGTGGCGGCTGCATTTCCGATGGAGGCGGAAATGTTGTAAGCCCGTGTGCTCAGATTGGGTGCACGTTAAACAATACTAGGTGGTCAAAATTTCCGGAGCCCACCTCCACTACGGCGTCTCTCAATCACATGGTGCTTTTGCGACGTTCAACCCCACGTATCAATCAATTTCTGTAATGCCTCTCTCTACTTCTGCATCTATTTATCTGCGTGTAAGTGGACAATATCTATCCAATACCTTTTTGGTCCTCGCAGTAACGTTGTACTTGACTAATCCATCACGCCGCCTGGTACAAATTCGTTTTAAAAATAAAGAAGTATGAGTTTTCATCTCCCAAAATTGCACAGCACTCATGGCTACGTTGTTTTTAGTAATAACGAAAACTTTATTTTTTGTTATTTCACAATAACCCCGTTGTTATAAAAAAGTTAATATAATTTCCATAAGCTTTAGTCGGGCTCTTCCTCTGGTACATTTTTCAATGGAGGCAAAAATGCTATAGGCCCGTGTGTTCAGATTTGGGTGCACATTAAAAAATCCCCGGTGGTCTGGATTTCCGGAGCCCTCCACTCTACTACGACGTCTCTCATAATCATGTGGTGGTTTTGGGACGTTAAACCCTACTTATCAATCAATCCTCTGGTAGATCCATAGGATTCTGCTAGACAAAAGAGAAGAAAGACACTGGCTTTTGGTCAAAGTTTCTTATTTTGTTCGTGCTTTGTAAACACAGAGGAACATGCAAAGGTTCCTTCAACTTAAATTGAAGCGACTAGAATTGCTTGGCTGGCGTTCATTGAGGAATCACATCTTATCTTTCGGCGTACAAATGGCGACCTAAAAATGCCTAAATAACAATGGTGGTGATGGGTAAAGTTTGGGAGAGGATAGGGTTATGTTTATGATGTTCAGCCAGTGCAGTAGTTTTGAGAGTAAAGCCTAAAAGTTATCACTTTCTTCGCCTCTGGTGGGCGCAACTTCTATCGGACTAAGAAAGTCAACCAAAGCACGGGAAAGGTGTTCAAATGTAGAAGATTAGGTGCCTGTCTCAAGCATTGCTTTCAAGGAAGAGGAAACGGACCAAAGTGAACAGCACTATCTTCCCGCATGAAAAAGAGTCGCACAGTTCACCATCTGGCACGCTAGCCAGTTGTAGGCGTCCAAACCAATTAGCGTAGAGCGGAACGCCTGGTGCCATTTGAAACAAGTCGGCGTAAGATATGAGTGCCTGGGCTCGTGCTAATCGTAGTAAGCGTTTCAGCGAGCGTAGTAAGCGTTACTGCATTAGGAGGAACGGCAAAGTTCAATTGAAAGAGCTTGCTGTTTTACTTTCCGGGATTAACCCCACGCATCCCTCCTTTGCTCTGAATGTCTCACGCTCGAACGGTCTCATTCAAACCCTTTCAACGTGGACTGTCAGAAGAAAAACATGCATGGCTCATTTCACGCGCGTGCTCATTTCACGCCTCCGCAGACACATTGCCGGAGCCCGATCTCCTGCTTTTGTAATAGAAGCGAAACCAGATGTCGCGCATGAGGATTCATCAAAAGGTGCGCCGCTTTACACATAAACTAAGTTGAAGAAAAATTGATGTGAACTAACTCGTACAGCAACTGTGGCATGGTCGAGTTAGGAATGGATGGAAGTATAGGTGCAGCAGCCAGATGTTAGGCGGACTGGCTGCGCTATTAAGAGAAAGAAGTTCACAATGTCAGCGCAAAAAGTATCAGGAGTATTTTTTTTTTCTGTGTGTGTGACATGACTGCATGTTTCTGCATGCTCCACGGCGCATGCATAGTGTTAGGGAATGCGAATTTAAGGACGGCCTGGGCGTTCGTTTAGGCTAGATTGTCTCTTCAGTGGACCCCTGTCCAGTGACTCGGAGATATGTATGCGAATGATTGAGCGCTGTTGCATCAAATATTGTGTTGGCTAGAGGATACGTCCGGTTACTTTACTGCCCGACGATATACAATACCGGGATGATTCCCCAACCCTCTTACTACGCAGACGGATCACCAGCAGATGTTGTCTGACTTCTGAAAGTGAAACACTCTCTTGAAGAATAGCAATATGGGACTTTAAAGGCTGTCAAATAAACTTACAGTGCGCGTGTCTTTGTGCCCCGTTTAAATCCACCTACCGAGAAGCCGTTAGCCATTTAAAATTAGTCAGAAAACGTGTGTCAGCGCTACAGGGATCTACACTGAAGATGCCAAATTATCTTTGTTTGAAAAATTTTCTACACATTGTGTCTCTTTTTTTTCTGTGCTTACCTTTTAAATCTGTCCTTACCTTCTTTTGAGCATTGGATAAGAGGACGTGGTGTAAACGGAGAGAGAAAGAAGAGCATAATTATTGTGGGAAGTGGGGGCGGAGATGGGACTGAATGTCGCCATTGTCAAACGTCGCCTTAAAGCCTGGAATCAGAGAATTCCTTGACAGCATAGCTGCGTCATGAAATATGTATTCCGCAACGTCATCTTAGGCCGTACCAATCGCTTGCGAAAGAATACAATATCTGATCGAGAAAAAATTGGCAGATCCCACGTACAGTGGGAATCGAGGATATGCGAAGCGCGAATGAGAAATGTTGATATGCCACTTTAAAATCAGCACTCTGTTACGAGGTGGAGAAAAATAACGCCGTACATGTCTTCCGTGTCAAGATTATCATATTAAATGTGTCGTTTACCTTCGTCATCGATTCATGTCACATGATACCAAATTCAGTATGTGTGGAGCTAGCGAAACGGCTGCGAGCACGCTGTGAGCGTGGATGTTGTCATGTTCTTACATAACACGTATGTCAGGATAATCATGTTTGCATGAGTCATGTATCGTCATTCATTGACGTCACGTAACACCGAATTCGGCATATGTGGAGCTTGCAAAACATGCGCGAGCACATCATGAAGGGCCCAATATACTCCAATGTAGCGTTGACGCGCGCTCACGCAGGGCACAGCGGCTCTACGTTAGCAAAACGCGAGCACTCTATATAGTCTGACGCCAGGCGCGACCAGCATCCGTTGGTGCGGCCCGATGGCAACTGGCGCGAAATGTGACATGCTTGATTTCGCACCGATGCGTTACCGAGACAACACTGCGTCTCCCTCTTTTCGTTACGGAGGGACGCAAGACGCACTAAAACGCGCATGCTTCAAAGCAACGCAGCACGGCGCGCCCTCGCGAGTATATGGCATTACCCGGCGCCAGGCGATGCAACGCCGGCGTGACGGGATAATATGAACGCCGGTGAGCATGCGCACCACGTCACGTCGAAATGTATTGGCGCCTTGACTGCAGCATTTAGTCATGTTCTCACATGGCACGCATCTCATGCTTATCATGTTTGCACCAGTCAAATACCTTTGTCATTCATTGACGTCACGCAATACCAAATTTGACATATGTGAAACCAGCAAGACGGCTGTGAGCGCATCATGAGTGTCACATGCAGTCATGACGTTACATGGCACGCATGTCGTGATTATTATGTTTGGATGAGTCATTTACTTATATCGTCCGTGTGCGTTACGTAATACCAAATTCGGTATATGCGAAGCTTGCGAAACGGCCACGACCACATCATTAGCGTGGCATCTAGTCATGTTGTTACATGACATGCGTATCATGTTTATCATGTTTGCACCAGTCTCATACCTTCGTCATCCATTCACGTCCCGTAATACCAAATTTCGTATAAGTGAAGCTAGCGAAACGGCCGCGAGCGCATTATGAGCGTCACATGTAGTCATGTTGTTACATGAGACGCATCTCGTGATTACTTTGTTTTCACCAGTCAGATGCCTTCGTTATCCATTCACGTACCGTAATACCAAATTTGGTATATGTGACGCTAGCGAAACAGCCGTGAGTGCATGATGAGCGTGGCATGTAGTCATGTTGGTACATGACACGCATGTCATGGTTTTCATGTTAGGGCCTGTCGCTTGTGTTTGCCATGCAATCAAGTCATATCACAACATTTTTGCAACACGTCATGTGAACGAAACCACCGCAAGAGCAGCAACACCATGAAATGTAAATCATGACATTCATGTTTCACATGTTATGATTTTCATGCTGTGACCAGTCAAATATGATCTTCATATAATCATGTTATGCCATACCAAGTTTGGTATCGATACCATTATCCAAACGGCCAGGAGAGCTCAAAGTCGTGTCGGCTAGATAGATAGATAGATAGATAGATAGATAGATAGATAGATAGATAGATAGATAGATAGATAGATAGATAGATAGATAGATAGATAGATAGATAGATAGATAGATAGATAGATAGATAGATAGATAGATAGATAGATAGATACGCTTAAAGTCCCCCCAAGTTCGCTAAGAAATGCTTCGCATTTAAAAAGTTCATTTACGTTAAGTCAGCCTACATTCTCACTTCCCGCACCAGTATGGCTAGTAGCGACGATGTCAAACGCCATTGCATGCAATAATGGCCGCTAGTGCGTCACCAATGGAGCCACGGAAGGCAGTGGCTAGTGGTCACTGATACGTCACAATATCTAGCGCGAGTTTGGCACGAAAAGCTCATGCCGTGCAAGGACATCAAGATGCACTAAAAACAAAACTAGCTTTAAAAACATGTTTGAATACTCAAGCTTATGAGCCCATTTTCTAGACTCTCGGGGGTTTAGCCTTCCTAACGAAGCGAGAAAACGACAGGTGAAAAGTTTTCGCGTAAGTACTCTTTTATTAAAAACGTTACGCTAACATTAAATGGTTTGAAATTTTTAAATCTGTTCGAATTTGGTCATGCCATATATTAAGCTCCGCTGCAATGGTCTTGTGGCTAAGGTACTCGACTGCTGACCCGCAGGTCACAGGATCGAATCCCGGCAGCGGCTGCTGCATTTTCGATGGAGATGAAAATGCTGTAAGCCCGTGTGCTCAGATTTGGGTGCACGTTAAAGAACCCCAGGTGGTCGAAATTTCCGGAGCCCTTCACTACGGCGTCTCTCATAATGATATGGTGGTTTTTGGACGTTAAACTACACATATCGATCAATCAACCAATCAATGGATCAATCAATCAATGTCATATAGTAAGAATAAGGCCTTGCGTAAAGGACGGCACTGTATACACGGCATCTGCCACTGGGATAGATGCTGGCGTCGCTATGCACAGCGACCACACCCCATGAGTCGCACATGGGAGAAATCTCGCATGGCACTCTATCACACCCCCAATAGGCGCGGTGGTAGGCTTGTAACCCCCGCTGTGGCATCGGGTAAGTGGTATGCTTGACGCCTATACTGACGGAGTTGGCGCGTTCGACACCGTCCATCTATGAACGCTGCTGGCCCAATCGCTGTCGTGCGGCGCCACTTCGCCCCCACCTCCCCTTCCCCTCACCCCTTAAGCACACTTCCGCTCCACCACCGGAAGTCGTAACCGTATACGGAAGAGCTCAACTCGCGAGGGCTCTCGAAGCCCGCTGCTTCATGTCTCTGATACTCGGCCGTGAGTGCCTCTTCAGAACAACTGTTTCCTCTTGATCAGCCGTAAAGATACATGAACTCACGGGCATGTGATATGGTCAGGAAATCGCTGTCCTTCCAGTTCGGCGACTTCCGGTTGTCGAGCGAGCGAAAAAGTTTATTTTCTTTAGCATTTATTGTGCGCATTCAGCCAATAATTGCTGAATTGTCCGAATTCGCTCACAGTCAAAGAATGCCGGGATCTCTTATAGCTGCTTGGAGAGACCCTTCTGTTTGATTTACTGGATGTCTTTTTCATCTTTAGTAGAGTAAGTCACACTGTTCATAAGATTTCCACCTTGAAATGCTCTTTTTATTCATGTTGGTATTCAATATTTCACTTCTGAAAGGGAAGTTCGCGCTTGTGTTAGAGTTGAGGGAAACATATATTATGTGAAACTAGATTATTCAATTTTATTGTTAATTACTCGTAGAAGAAAGTGTCGGCAACCAGCTAAAGTAACAATAAAAATAAATTATCAACAAAAACGCTGTTGTATATTTTCAGCATTTTGTGATTGGCTTCATTATTCTCACAATTTTAACTATCCTAGAAAATATGAAAAGGCTTCGTCAAGAGGATGGTCTACAGTGACCCAAAAGATTTTGAGACCAGTTCGGAAAAGCAACGGTGAAGGGGTTAAAAAATAAATCATGATGAAAATGTGATTGCGAGAACACTGATTTCAAGACGGGAACTAGATATGTGATTTCGTACCTTTCCTAAACAATGCTTTTGTGTTTTGCAGCCTTGATATTTTTTTTCATATATAGAAGTGCTGCAGGCTCATAAAAATCAAAACCAGATTTCCAAACTCGACATGTGTTCCAACAAGGTGGTGATTTATGCTCATTTAAAGTCGTGTGGTTGCTGCGCCTGTGTATGGATGCTGCAAACTGTTCGGCTCTACGTCCGCGAACAACAACGATCGATTTGCTCATCTTGGTCTTAGTGACCTGAATGACGCGTTATGCAAATTGTGTGCCATAACACTACGCCGTCCGCACAAGAAGCATTACGCTTAGCGTGGCGTAGAATGTGGGTGTTACGCCGCACTCCACTTGACGTAATACGCTCTCGGGGAGCCGCCGTCGGCTATATGTTTCCTTGAAGATACGCGCAAGTGTTCGTGAAGGCGTACATACATTGAATAAATAAGAAAACCTTGCCCTATTGAGCTGGAGGAGTAAGCTTGTAGTGTGCTTGGCTTACGTATTGCTCTTCTCTATTTCGATCTGTCTTCCGTTGTTTCTTTTTCACTGCGTAATGTTGCCTCCTAAATGTCTCCTTCCTATGTGGCGGGAATGGGAACTTCATTCACAGGCACGTCAGCACAGACATGACTTACTACAGGCAGCAAGGAGGGTCACGCATTCATAACCAGGCAGATTTGAAAATGTTACTTGGTTTTTGTTGTTACTTGGGTTTAACGTCCCGGAACAACAATGTGATTATGAGAGACGCCACAGTGAAGGACGCCGGAAATTTCGACCCCCTGGGGTTCATCAATCTGATCCCAAATAAATCTTAACGCACGGACCTCAAGCATCTTCACCTCCATCGGAAATGCAGCCGCTGAGAAATGTGGCTTGGTGAAATGGCATTTGAGCCCTATAGTGACCACCTACTGTAGTAGTCATTCCGACATTGCACTTACGAATAATTTCATAGACTTACCGTATCCCATTATTTCTAGTGGTTACATTTTCCTCCTTCTATGTAAAGCAGGACTATTGCTTCGAAATCTCTTCTACAGTTCACCCCGAGAGTTTGTTCGGTTGTTTTAATAAATAACGGGACAAAAAGCTAGTCTGGACGCTCCCACGTTCGTCTTTCGTCCAATTCGTAATATGCGTATGATCTGCGTTATTGGGGAAAAAAAGTTTACGGTTAGGACATAAATCACCAATCATTGCCTCCTTGCGCAGAATAATGACTCACCCACCATGGTGGTTTAGTGGCCGAGGCAGCACGGCTGATAACCCGAAAGTCGCAGGATCAAATTCTGGCCGGGGCAGGGATTAGAATTTTTGATGGAGCTGAAAAAGCGAATTTCCTCGCATTTTCGATGGAGCCGAAAATGCTTGCGGCCTGCGTGCCTAAATTTAGGTGCACAATAAAAACCTCAAAAGGTCAATATTTCTAGAGTCCCCCACTACGGCGTCTCTCATAATCTAATGGTGGTTCTGAGACGTCGAAACGGAGAGAAAAATTATTCTTAGGTGTGTTTGAAAAAAGTGTTCAGCCATTTCGAGTACTTCGTACGGAACTGCGCAAGAGCAGTGAGCTGTCCCACTTGTTCGCATGATATACGCGTGCGCAGAACAAGTATCCGATGATTGAGAGTACGATGTACTTCACAATGAGAGAACAATGACTTGTCCCAATTTCAAGAAAGGCACAGTTCAGCTCGTGAGCAGAAGCACTTGTTTGGTCTCTGTCCGCTTTCCGACCCTTTTCTCCACCCCCATGCAGGGTAGCAAACCAGTTCTTTTAGGTTAATCTCCATGTCTCTTCCTTTTATTTATTTATTTCTCTTTCTCTCTCTCTCTCTCTCTGCCTTGATGTTTAGAAAAATAAGAGAAAGTAGGATTTGGCGAGTTGGTATAACATGACGAATAGTGCTTAACAGAGCAAACTACAGGAGAGGATCGAAGAGACGAGACAGAACGCTGAACTTCCAAGAATTTATTTCTTGCGAAAGTGTTCGCTTCAATGCAGTAACCAGTTGCACGAGTCACGCTCGAAACACTATGATGCATGAGTACATCACACCCGACAAGCTCTGTCTCGTCTCCTCTATCCCTCCTGGTCGGTTTTCGCTGTGAAGCACTGTTAGAAAAAGTTGGTAACGATTTAGGGTACTAGGTAGTCTACTATGGGAGAGCATAAAGCCTTCCTGTACGGTATCAATGTATGTTTAGAAAAAGTTGTTAACGATTTAGAGTACGAGGTATTGTTCTATGTGAGAGCATAGAGCCGTCCCGTGGACCTCAAACCAGCCCGTACAAGGCTCACATTCGACTATAGGCACCGTTGAGTCATGTTTTTGAGTCTGACTGCAGCGCCAGAATACATAGCCAAGCGGTTAGAACGAAGCAACCTTGAGACAGTCTCGGTAACAATGGAACGCGACGATAGCGTCTCGCGCCCTGCATCTGTCAGCGGATTGTGCCCGGGATACACAGGGGACGCGGTGCACGCGTCTATTTTCTGCGTGCCCCTAACGGCGAAGAACAATTACGTCGAGACGAGGCAGTGTGAGATCTCTATGGCAGCTTTGTGTTTAGAAAAAGTAGTTAACGATTTCAAGTATTTAGTACTCGACTATGGGAGAGCCTAAAGCCATAGAGACATAAAAAAAAGGTTAAGAGTGGACACTCCCGTAGACCCCAGCGGTCCAATCGACCCTAGCACACCTAGTGGTTGGTGAGAGCAAGTGGCGTGCGCTTCCTGTTTCGGTTTCATTGGCGCAAATTTTGAATTACTTTGCGTAACCAACGTTTGGCTATGACGAAAGTTCATGATTTTAGACCACTTTTCATCGCCCAAATGGATAGTTTTTGTAGGTCGTTTTGATTTAGCGATTCCCTGTTTTGTTTTGTTCAGTGGTTTGTGCGAATTGGTCGTGACGTAATTTTTATTTCGATTAAGGTATAATAAAAAGAGATGCAGGTTATGATAATTCACTACGGTTTTGTTCATCGCGCTTGTGTATTTCTTTTTGAACAAGTGATCAATGTATATATCAGTCAAAGAGACAGAGTATCCGCAATGTTTTATTCAAAGGCAAGGTAGAGTCTGAGAATATCATCATCATCATCATCATCATCATCATCATCATCATCATCAGCCTGACTACGTCCACTGCAGGACAAAAGCCTCTCCCATGTTCCGCCAGTTAACCCAGTCCTGTGCTTGCTGCTGCCAATTTATACCCGCAAACTTCTTAATCTCGTCTGCCCACCTAACCTTCTGTCTCCCCCTAACCCGCTTCCCTTCTCTGGGAATCCAGTTAGTTACACTTAATGACCAGCGGTTATCCTGTCTACGCGCTACATGCCCGGCCCATGTCCATTTCCTCTTCTTTATTTCAACTATGATATCCTTAACCCCCGTTTGTCCCCTAATCCACTCTGCTCTCTTCTTGTCTCTTAAGGTTACACCTAAAATTTTTCTTTCCATTGCTCGCTGCGTCGTCCTCAATTTAAGCTGAACCCTTTTTGTAAGTCTCCAGGTTTCTGCTCCGTAGCTAAGTACCGGCAAGATACAGCTGTTATATACCTTCCTCTTGAGGGGTAGTGGCAATCTACCTGTCATAATTTGAGAGTGCTTGCTGATGTACTCCACCCCATTCTTATTCTTCTAGTTACTTCAATCTCGTGGTTAGGCTCTGCGGTTATTACCTGCCCTAAGTAGACATAGTCTTTTACAACTTCAAGTGCACTGCCCCGCCGCGGTGGTCTAGTGGCTAAGGCACTCGGCTGCTGACCCGCAGGGCGCGGGTTCGAATCCCGGCTGCGGCGGCTGCATTTCCGATGGAGGCGGAAATGTTGTAGGTCCCTGTGCCCAGATTTGGGTGCACGTTAAAGAACCCCAGGTGGTTTAAATTTCCGGAGCCCTCCACTACGGCATCTCTCATAATCATATAGTGGTTTTGGGACGTTAAACCCCACTTATCAATCAACTTCAAGTGCACTATTACCTATCTCGAAGAGCTGCTCCTTTCCGAGGTTGTTGCACATTACTTTCGTTTTCTGCAGATTCATTTTAAGACCCAACTTTCTGCTCTCCTTGTCTAACTCCGTAATCATGAGTTGCAATTCCTCCCCTGAGTTACTCAGCAATGCAATGTCATCGGCGAAGCGCAGGTTACTAAGGTAGTCTCCATTAACTCTTATCCCTAACTGTTCCCATTCTAGGCTTCTGAAAATCTCCTGTAAGCACGCGGTAAATAGCATTGGGAGATTGTGTCCCCCTGCCTTACACCCTTCTTTATTGGTATTCTGTTGCTTTCTTTATGAAGCACTATGGTAGCAGTTGATCCCCTGTATATTTCTTCCAGAATGTTTATATATATTTCATCTACGCCCTGATTCCGCAGTGTCTGCAGGACGGCTGATATTTCTACTGAATCAAACGCCTTCTCGTAATCTATGAAGGCTATGTATAGTGGTTGGTTATACTCTGAGCATTTCTCTATTACCTGATTGATAGTATGAGTGTGGTCAATTGTTGAGTAGCCTGTTCGAAATCCTGCTTGTTCCTTTGGTTGATTGAATTCTAATGTTTTCTTTACTCTGTTAGCAATTACCTTTGTAAATAGCTTGTATACTACAGAGAGCAAGCTGATCGGCCTGTAATTATTCAAGTCCTTGTCATCTCCTTTCTTATGTATTAAGATGATGTTAGCGTTCTTGCAAGACTCTGGCACCCTTCCCGTCAGGAGACACCTCGTAAACAGGGTGGCTAGTTTTTCTAACACAATCAGTCCTCCATCTTTCAGCAGATCTGATGTTACCTGATCCTCACCAGCAGCTTTGCCTCTTTGCATGCTCTCCAAAGCTTTTCTGACTTCTTCTATCATTACTGGTGGGGTGTCTACTGGGTTACTGCTAGTTCCTATAGTATTAAGGTCGTGGTTGCCTCGGCTACTGTACAGATATTTGTAAAACTCCTCCGCTATTTTAACTGTCCTATCCATATTGGTAGTTATTTTGCCTTCTTTGTCCTTTAGTGCATACATCCGACTTTTGCCTATCCCAAGTTTCCTCTTCACTGCTTTGACGCTTCCTCCGTTTTTCAGAGCGTGTTCAATTCTCTTCATGTTATACCTTCTTACATCGCATACTTTACGCCTGAGAATATAATATGACACAATATAATATGGCACAATATGACAGAGGTAGACAACAAATGCATCTCGCCTTACAAATAAATTGTAACAAATATTGTAACAAATACAGAGAGAACACAGGCAACGCACACATCGCTAGAGTTGGCAGAAGCTTGATTGATTTGTGGGGTTTAACGTCCCAAAACCACCATATGATTATGAGAGACGCCGTAGTGGAGGGCTCCGTAAATTTCGACACCTGGGGTTCTTTTACGTGCACCCAAATCTGAGCACACGGGCCACCAACATTTCCGCCTCCATCGGAAATGCAGCCGCCGCAGCCGGGATTTGAACCCGCGACCTGCGGGTCAGCAGCCGAGTACCTTAGCCACTAGACCACCGCGGCGGGGCAGAGTTGGCAGAAGCCGAGAAGCTGGTGAAGTATGACTCACCGGGCCATTGGGTAAGTAAGGATCTATGGCAAAAACACAGCGCACAATGCTGATGAAGAAGGAAGAAGTGACATATACACAGCAATGAAGTCGCGAATCACGCCTGGGGTTAACAGAAATAATGCATAGAAAAAAAGAGCGCACAGAAACCACACGACACAATATAGCAGAAAGGCAAAGGTGCAATGTGCTGGCTGTGCTTAAGAACAGCTAGCCCAAAATTAAAAAAAAAGCAGACTTGATGCCTGCTTGTCCTCAGAAAGGTAGGGCTTTGCAGCTTGCTCACTACGTGAAAGACTAACTTTATGCTACAACACTGGCAGGTCTTGTGGGTCTTCTTATGCGTCGCCTTCATCAAAAACTTAGGATCCCAAGTGATTTGCGTCTAGGTGTTGCTGTGACGCTTGCGAGCTAAAATAGATTGTAGTCATCACATATCCAAAATTGTGAACCTTAATTGGTGCTACGAGAGCGGTATTACAGGGCTAATAAATAGCAGAAGGAAACCACTTTGGCTCTTTATTTTTCACAAAGGCTCTACATTGTACGTTATCACTCACAAGCTATATAAAAATAAAATGGCAGCGTCCGCAGCTCATCAAACGCTACAAGTTTGGGTATTCTTTTGAAAATTTTGATGGGCGAGATGAGGAGGTTGATGAGAAGCTAAAATACGAAAAGCGTGATAACGTGAACCGTGCGCACTTCATACTGTGTTCCTTACCCGCTCGAAGACATTTGAACAAGCGGTTTTGTTATCGATATATTACTTGAGCTGGAGATATAAAGCATACACAGTGACCAAGCGACCCACAGTAAAGTGTACAGCTCGCCCGCATTTGCTACAAAAATACAGACAGGATACCCAACATTCTTTTTAAGGTTATGCAAATCACTTCGAGCAAATAAACAGTGTCCCTACTCCTCATAGCGGGTAACCAAAACAATGTATGCAAAGAAAGAGTGGTTAGTCCAGTTGAACTGAATATAAGCATATAAGACCATAATGAAGTCTGCTGTAATGAAGTAATAACAAAACAAAGCTATTGCAGGATTTGGCTCAGCTCGAATACTTTAGTGTAAACCCGCCGCTAATTGCTAACCTTTGAACTTGTCAAGCTGTATGCCTGAGATTGAAGACTGGAACCTAACCCTATCTAAGTTTCGGTTCATAAAACGCACATGCCAACATAAACGAACCCGGCAAAACATTTTCAGAAACTTCGCGCGACACCCAGCAGAGAAAAATGAAAATCGCCAACACTTGACAGATGGTGATACAAAACATCGCACACTTTCAGGTGATGTGCAGTGGCCTCAATTTTGGCAAGAAAGTGAGATTCAAGTTGTTGTACGTATGCAAAAGCTGCTTCTGATGGCACACTGAGATTCCCAAAAAGTTTGCTGAGGACGTGGTATGCTTTGAGCATTGTGAAATACTGGTGGGTACCCTTAAGCGTCCCACTGTCGTCTTTCAGTAACTGAGGGCAACTGCAACCGTTACATGCATTCCGAAGGAAGTGTTTGATGAGAAAACCAGCTACATAATATGCAGCGGAGTCATCGATAATATGGGAGTGAATGTTGGTCGCAAGTTCAGAGAGATCGTCTAGAGCGGGGAAGTCGTCAGGATGTGGCTGTGGACACTCCTCATTATCCACAAGAGACGCACTGGTGAGGGAGAATGGCGAGAGCTGCTCTTGGAGGAGGTCACATTCATCATCCTCGACATTTCCGTATTCTGACAGCTTGAAGAGTTTTCTTATGCAGATGTGCTTCAGGCCACAAATAAATTGTGCTACATTGGGGTTGGTGTTGCAACCCTGTTTTTGCCTAATGTGGCCAAATATGTTCTCCAGAGGATCCTGTTGAAGCCTGCGTGTTAACAGGTATTCAAAATTGTAATTTTTGGAGAGGTCGTCCCATAGTTGACAAATTGCCTGAATTGTAATTTGCCAACCTACGATGGTTTGTGGTTGACGTCTGCCAACAAACTGCCATGATGCAATCCAGGGAAGCTGGCTTCGGAGGAAGTCAATCAGCTCTGAATCATTTTTCATGATTGCATGTCGCAGCTTTTGCGAAGTTCTTTTTTTACTCGAGCTGTTCAAGGCATCAAAAATCCTGTCCATACGATCACAAAATTGAGCTGTAGTGATGGCCGAGGCAGGCAGCACCTTCGCATACACCATTGCCGTGATAGCAATCAAAACTGATGCCCTGAGGACCTGAGTTGCTCTGCTGACCTTCATATTAGAAAAAGGTTTCTGATGAACGTGCCAACTTTGGAGCCAATCGCAAACGCAACTTATGTGTGGATTGGTAAAGGCTTACAATGTGCGACCAGTTAACAATGTCATCCCCAATGTATAACTTGTGTGCTGGGACATTATTGCGCGTTGTTTTAATTAAATGCGGAACATCAAAAATGTAATGTACCCGCTCACCATTAACTTTAAAAAAAGTCTTTGCTACAGTCACTCTTAGTTGGTTAGCAAGACTTACATTTGAACTGCCCTGGTCACAAATAACTGCTTTCACTGCAGTATTAATGCTCCTAAGCTCCAAAATGAGCGACCCCAGCAAGTTATGCATAACAGGTGATGGTGTTGATGTGTGCCCTATAGTAAAAGCAACCGGTTGAACCCGCTTTCTCGAAACACCAACAAGAAGAAAACCCAGTGCTCGATCAGCGATGGTTGAAGTGCGATGAGTGCCATCATCTGTAAAACCCTGGACAACGTCTCTTGCAGCATCATAGTACAAATTCTTTTTGAGTGCTATTTCGTCGAAAACTAAAGCGCACACTCGGTCCCGTTCATTCCAAGCTTGAGTATTTGTTGCAATGGAAAAAAGGATTTCCGGAATTATGCCTGGAGTCATCTTTACATTAGCTAGCCACCTCCTTACTGAACGCCGGGAGGGCAAAGAAAAAAATATGGAGCCAGAAATCGGTATGCTCGCGGACCTCGGAAGTTTAAGTGAAGAGCGAATTTCTTGAACCACACGGGAAACCGCTTGCCCTTGCGTTTGGGCCTCAAGCGAACATGTGCAAAAAGAAGTTTATAATCCTCCTCGGTGACTTGCGGTCGGATAACTCCAAGGGCCTTCGAAGTCGATGACGGTGCTTGGTGAGGCTGTCTCTGCAGTCTTTTGATAGTTTTCCGCTGTGCTGCTACTTTGGCTTGCAGATGTTCAATGGTTTGCTTGTACTTCATTGATGGAGACATTGTTTCTGGCACACAGGAACGCACTGCAATAAACAAAAAACTGGATGTAAAAGCGAAGAACAACTAATCCCACACGAGCACTTTTCTCGCTCTTTCAGACCCAAGGTGCACAACTTTCTGCGGTGAAAAGTTTTCGATTCCACTACCTAAAAACAAACCATTCACAATGTTGACAATGCACAAAAATATAAAAATCACTGAGAGCCCACCCTTACATTTTGTCCTAAACATAAAATAGCACATTAAAAACAGCTGCAATAAAAGCATAGTCACCATTTTCTCTAGGGCACTCCGGCGTGGAGCTGTTGGCGGAGACGTCTTCTGGAGGGTCTTGTGAAGCTTGTTCAGTGCCTCGGATAGTGCTGTCGGAACAATCTTGCGAGCGGCCTGCGGAAGTCTCTATATCAATCCACTCTGGCGTTGAAGTGGACATACAACTTACCGGTCACACAAGTTCCTTTTGTGACTGCTGAACGACTGGTTAAGGTTTTCTCCGGCAAGACGAAGTCAGCAGAAATTTTTTCACCAGCTACACGGGAGCTGCCACCTGCAGAGGTTTGGTCAACAGTCAATTTGGGTAAAAAAAAGAAATCGCGACACTGAACGCACCCTGCTCATCGGGGCACCTCAGTGTGTAGGAGCCGCTTTTTGAAGCCTCTACCGCAGGAGGAGGAGGAAAGAACTTTATTCAGAGTCCGGCGAGTAGATGGGGTGGGCGATTGGCCTCGCCTAGGTTACGGCCAGGAGTCCTTGAATCCTCGCGGCTTCCTCGGCCCGCTGGACGACCCACATTTGGTCTTCGAGGACGGAACTGAGCATTGCAGCTTCCCAGCACGCGCGAAGGCTGTCAGCACAGGCCACATACTTGTTATGAGTACTAATCCCTCTACATTCCCATAACATATGCTCCAGAGTGGCTCTGGAGTCGCAACGCTTGCACCTGTCCGTTTTGTATATATCAGGATATACAATGTGCGATTATACCAACCACTCTACATAGCCTTCATAGATTACGAGAAGGCGTTTGATTCAGTAGAAATATCAGCCGTCATGCAAACACTGCGGAATCAGGGCGTAGATGAAGTATATATAAACATTCTGGAAGAAATAGGGGATCAACTGCTACCATAGTGCTTCATAAAGAAAGCAACAGAATACCAATCAAGAAGGGTGTAAGGCAGGGGGACACAATTTCCCCAATGCTACTTTCCGCGTGCTTACAGGAGGTTTTCAGAAGCCTAGAATGGGAACAGTTAGGGATAAGAGTCAATGGAGAATACCTTAGCAACCTGCGCTTCGCCGATGACATTGCATTGCTGAGTTCTCGGGGGACGAATTGCAACTCATGATTACGGAATAGACAAGGAAAGCAGAAAGGTGGGTCTTAAAATTAATCTGCAGAAAACGAAAGTAATGTACAACAACCTCGGCAAGGAGCAGCGCTTCGAGATAGGTAATAGTGCACTTGAAGTTGTAAAAGACTGTGTCTACTTAGGGCAGGTAATAACCGCAGAGCCGAACCACGAGATTGAAGTAACTAGAAGAATAAGAATGGGGTGGAGCACATTCGGCAAGCACTCTCAAATTATGACAGGTGGATTAGGGAACAAGCAGAGCAGAGTGGATTAGGGAACAAACGGGGGTTAAGGATATCATAGCTGAAATCAAGAAGAAGAAATGGACATGGGCAGGGCATGTAGCGCGTAGACAGGATAACCGCTGGTCATTAAGGGTAACTGACTGGATTCCCAGAGAAGAGAAGCGGGTTAGGGGGAGACAGAAGGTTAGGTGGGCAGATGAGATTAAGAAGTTTGCGGGTATAAATTGGTAGCAGCAAGCACAGAACCGGGTTAACTGGCGGAACATGGGAGATGCCTTTGTCCTGCAGTGGACGTAGTCAGGCTGATGATGATGAATGTGCGATAGTGCAGGATTCGGATATGTCCTAGTTTGTAACTGCCGCCATTCGAAAGACTGTCTTTTTGTTAATTTTGGGTGAGGGGGCGGGAATATGCCCCTCTGTAATCTATAATGTTTTGTAATTTCATTGTATCTGGTCATTCTGTCTTCCCACTCCCACTCGTCTGCCACGCCGTAATCATCGGAGGAGGTTGGGGCGGCACTTGAGAGGGCAGCTCGGTCGGTGAGCCCTCGAGCTGCGTCATGTACAGCCCCATTGTTGCTGTCCCCCGCGATGGCATGAGCAGGCGTCCATATAATATATGTATTTCTGGGGCTTGTTCGACGCCCTCCTTTGAGAATACGTATTGCCTCCGGGGAGATGCGGCCGTTGGAAAAGTTTCTCACTGCCGTTTGAGAGTCACTGACTATCACGGTTGCGTTTGTCTGAGCTACAGCGAGCGCTATGGCTACCTCTTCCGCTGTCTTGGTATTTGCGGTGCGTATCGTTGCGCATGTCGTACAGCGTTTGTTGCTATCGATTACGGCTGCGGTAAACCCCCGTTTGCGCTTGTATCGAGCATCGTCTACGAAAACTGCGTCCTTGTCATTACTGAACTTTTTTTGTATTTGTTTTGCTCTTGTCTCTCGTCTAGCTTTATTGTGTTCGGGGTGCATGTTTTTTGGCAAGGGTGGTATCATAATTGTTTCCCTGGTCTCTTTTGGAATGTCCACCTTAACGCCATGTTGCGTGTGATACGTTATGCCTAGTCGCTCTAGAATATGTCTTCCTGCTCGTGTCTTAGAGAGACGTTCATATTGCGCCGTACGCTGCGCCTCAATAAGCTCATCCATTGTATTGTGCAGGCATAGCTGTAACAGTTTGTCGGTGCTTGTGCTAATCGGTAGCCCTATAGCTAGTTTGAATATTTTTCGAGTGAGGCAGTCTAGCTTGATCTTTTCCGCGACTTGCCATTTTAAGTATGGCGCTACGTATACTATTCTGCTTATCACGAATGCCTGTATCAACCTTATCGTGTTTTCCTCCCTCATGCCACTGTGCTTAGTTGCTATCCTTTTTATGAGTCTCATTATTCGGGCTACAGTTGCATCCAGTCGCCTGAGGATTTCTCCATTGTTGCCCTTGGCTTCGATGAGCAGACCCAGTACCCTAATCCTGTCGACTATGGGTATGGTTTTTCCATCGGCTGTTCTTAACTGTATTTCTTCTCTATGAACAAGACCTTGCAGGCAGTTGTCTGGTTTGCGACCTCTACGAGTAGGTCTGTACAACAACAGCTCTGATTTTTTCGCAGAGCAGGCTAGCCCAGTACCTTCCAGATACCGCTCGATCGTTTCGACTGCTGTTTGAAGCGTTTCCTCTATTTCGCCATCACTACCACTTCTCACCCATAGGGTGATGTCGTCTACATATATAGTATGATTCAGTTCTTCGATTGCTTGAATTTTGGTTGGCAGTCCAATTAGAGCCAGATTGAATAACATAGGTGATATTACCGAGCCTTGCGGCGTACCTGCACTGCCCATCTCAATTTCCTCTGAAACTAGGTCCCCTATCATGATCTTTGCCTTCCTTCCCGTCAGGAAATTACGCACGTAATTGTACGTCCGTTGTCGCAGATCTAGATCGTTTACCCTTTTTAGCACCGTTGCATGGGTTACATTATCGAAGGCCTTCTTGAGGTCTAACCCTAGAATGGCCTTTGTCGCTGTTCACGGATTATCTATAATCTGATGTTTTAACTGTAGCAATGCGTCTTGCGTTGAGAGGTTCCTCCTGAACCCTATCATTGCCTCTACCGCAGGTTCTGAAGAAATGAAATTACGACAATGTGTCAGTAAGAGGCTTAAAATAACATAAACTGAAGCTCATCCGCACCTTGCAGTGCAGCTTCTGCAGCCATGTCACAGTCACTACTTGAAGCGACGCTCAGAGAACCTGCATATATGTGCAGTTGGTACAAGTTACAAAGCTTGTAGTATGGGGAAACTTAAACAGCTCTTTCAAACGCATAAATTGGTCGAACGTGGAAAAAAAGAGAAGGCACCAACTAGGAAACAAGTAATTTGTGATTTTTGGAATTATCAACAGTGCCAGCTTTCACTGATGAAAAGTTTACGTACATGTGCACTCAGGCTTGAAGATAACGTGAAATAGCCCTTTAAAGTTTTTCAAAACAAGTTGCGCCGGTCAAGAGCATCAAAAAACGACAGAAATCTAAAGCTGCTGTTAGGAAGGTAATAGCCCACAATTCATAAAATTTAAGACTTTCCAAGTGTTACTTCTATAGTGAGGTTTCTCCATCGGCTACAAAGATCTTCGCGGTTAACTGTCGCCACTGATTCAATACAAGTGGCTGCTATTGCACATATTTGAGTTTCAGTCAATCACTTACATGGTGCAGCTGGTTGCACACTGGGAACAGCCATTCTTGTAAGCCTTGTGTGCCCAGGGTCCATGAAACTTTGAGCAGTAAAATGGTCGCTACAAACCCTGTACGTTGCGTACAATAGGCTGACCGGCTTACTAAGGAGATCATCGCGTCCAGCATACTGCATCCATGCTTTCATCCTGCATTGGCAATGAACTATCAGCTGAAAGGGGAAGTGCTTAAATAGTGATTTTTTATTGTTACCCTCACTGAGCAAGTACGAACAGTAAGCCTAAAGAAATGCAAACCATACAAAAGCTTTAACACACCTGCCGTCCCGTGGTATGCGGAAGAAACTCGTCCCAGGCTTCTTGTGGGTTCTGCCATTGTTGAAGCACCACGATACACAGCAGTAGCTGCCATAGCTTGGACCGCCGGACGGCATGGCATCAGCGCGGTCTGAAAATGTTAGTAAGTGAATGCTTCGCTGTCAAATTACGAAAAAGATATGTGCACGTCATAAGTGTACCAGCAAACCCCTTTGAATGATTAGCTAATCGATGCACAATACAAAACCAGTGATACATCTCTGACCCATAAAACTCTGACTTACAAAGATAGACGTCAAGACCACGTACAAAGATCTTCAGAAGTTTCCAGGCCGCTATCCCTTGTAATGCAATGGTATCGCGGCCTGGGAACTTTAGAACACCTTCGTGCGTACGCAGTATCAGCAGTAAATTGGGAAGAAAAATCGTAGTTGAAATTTGTGCGGTAAAATTATATTGGAAACGTCAAAAAATTTGTGGGCAGCTTGCACTAGTGGCACAAGGCTAGCGAAGAAACGAAGATGATGGCCACTTGGCTAGTCCAGATTTGCCTCCGGCACACCAAGAATTATTCGTGTTCCGAGCCTTCGGGAAACGCGTCGTGAAGCATGCGAGGCTTAGCGAACGCTTCTCAATATTTTGCACCGAGCCACCGAGACTATGACCTAGCTGCCCAGCTATGCTCAGCGCACAGACACTCGCGTCCGTGGCAGACGCAGCACGCGTCGCCTCGGCTTGACGCCGTGCCGCCTTTGCTATACTGCATACATTGTACAATGTTCCCGTCTAGCCGCCGCATAGAGCCGCAAACTTTCTTTTAGATGCGGAGCATCTAATACTCGAGGCTTGTAGTGCGGCGCCATCCGCAAGCTTCCTCCTCCTTCTTCTACCATCTGTGCATCCCTTCCTCCTCTACACACCGCGCGCGCTTCACTCCTCCACCATCTGTGCACCCTTCCTCCTCTACACACCGCGTGCGCTTCTCCTCTTCACGAACATTCGCTAGCTGTATAATGTAGCGCGCATGCGCCGTCACGCTTCGAGAACATCGGCAGCTGACGCGCGCGCATGCGCCGTCGCGCTTCGAGAACATCGGCAGCTGACGCGCGCGCATGCGCCGTTGCGCTTCTCCCCCTTCTCGAACATTCGACAGCTGACAGTGCATTCACCGTCGCGCTGTATATATACTCAAGGTCGGCGCTCGCTCGCTCAGTTGCCGCTCGTCGGTTGGTTTGTACGGCGCGTCGACGTCCAAGGTCGAGGTGAAATGAATTCCAACGAATCCACAAACACAATGATCGACGTCCCTTCGACCAGCGCCGCCCTTTCGCATACGTGTGTACGTGTTCACTCATTTAACACCCCCTCCTACAACCACGTTAACCAATTTAGCCATCGACCCAAGTAAGTCGCAATTTAACACCCCATTTCACAACCACGTTAACCAATTTAGCCATCGACCCAAGTAAGTCGCACTTTAACACCCCGTTAACCAATTATATGCTCCGCATCCTCCTCAGTGTTCCCCGAGGGAAGCTGCGGGCAATTTTTTAGTAAACCTCCCCGTCCTGACAAGCTTTAGAGAAAGGTTAAAACTTCGTGAATGAGACGCCACATAAGAAACAAACTCGCACACACGAAGCGCAACGTGTGTGTGTGTGTGCATCTTTCTATGATTGTTGCATGGTGTCTTATTCGCGCAGGTGTAACCGTTTTCTGAAAAAATGACCCAACAAGCCCAACAACATGTCATTCAACAAGCTTTGCTTGAAAACGTGCCTCACCTGTTATCTCACGCACGAAAACGCCGACGCAGCCGACGTTGACGAAAGCTTCCCGCTGTCAGTCATGCATGGGCTTGTCACTGGGTGGATGGTGTTTATGACAGTACGGCTGAAGAAAAATAATCGCGTAAGATGTGTTGAATAAATTGTTCTTATGTATAAAGAACATACCAGAATTGGGCGTTTAATTATTATTTTGTAAAAACAATTCTGTTGCATTGATTATAACTTTCTTTGCGCTTGCGCCCTCTGACGTTTGGTGAGAGCACTAGTTCGTTAAGTAGTCGTGACGCACTTCCTGAGGCCAGGTTTCGCGGAGTGTCCTCTCTTGTCTTTTCCTTTCTCTATGCTAAAGCCATCCCGTCCGAAGGCCATGAAAAATCTGCGCACGACCATAAAGTGAATCCTTTCTCATGGGGCGGTACCTCAGCACTGATTTTGGTCACGGCGTTCAGAAGCGGCATCGTGTTGAATGAAGTAAAATGTGGCCCCTAAAGTTGCGCTGGTATCACGCATATTTGAATCCACCATTTTCTAATGACTGGTGCGCTTTCAATTATGGGCGTGGAAATGATCAGCGGTTCAAAATGGGCCAATTCGATCTTCTTATCGAGCCTACACTTTATTTCACGTTGCCACATTTTATGGTTGTCTTAATATAAAGGAATAGGCATAAGTTTCCAGCCGATGAACCGTGGCGCAGCTATGCATGTGTTTGAAAGTTCGATTCCCGGTACGCAAGAAGGAAACAGGAGGGAAGATTGCGCAATGCGAAAGGAAGATGAATAGTTAGAAAGAGAGAGAATTAAGATAAAAAAAGGAAAAGAAAACAAAGGAAGAGAGAAAGAATGAAAACTAGCATGTCACGTAGGCACATGCTAATCTTTTTTTGCAACCCCCTCCCACTTTTCATGAGTGAAGGGCTCTAGAATTTTTTTTGTGTGTGTATGTGTATGTGAGTGTTTTCGAATGAGAAACATCTGGACCTGAATATACACGTAGTAGGCGTGTTTGCGTGTTGCTACTTGGTTTTCACATCCTAAAACAACCATATAATAACGAGAGACGCCGCAGTGGAACACGCCGGAAATTTGGACCATCTGGTGTTCTTCAACGTGCTCTTAAATAAGCACCCCAAGCATATTCACCTTCATCGTAAATACAGCGGCCCCAAAATGTGCCTTGGTGAAATGACATTTCAGCCCTATAGTGACCAGTCACTGAGTACTCCTTCCAGCAATGCACTTGCGACAAATTTTTTAGACTTGCTGTATTCCATTGTTTCTGGTGGTCAAGTCGATTTTCTTCCTTCTTTGTAAAACAGGAGTACAGCTTCGAAATATCTTTTGCAGTTCACCGCGACAGTTTGTTCGGTAACTTTTTAATGCATAACCGAAAAAAAAGAAAGCTATTCTGGACACTCCCACGTTCGTGTTTCGTCCAGCCGCACCAAACGTATACTATTGCTCTCTATACTCACAAACAAGTTGGTTCCATTAGCCAAGAAGACAAGGCCAAAACATCTTTTCCGACAGACCAACAACACAAATAGAACGTAAATACAGACAGGAATGACCTTTTCGACTTCTACTTCCTCGGGAGGAGAAACGAGAGGACGAAAAACTTTTTCTTTATTGATTAGGTGTCCTTCGAACTCCCCCGGCTTTGTTCTTTATCACTACGGGCCGCTATAGGCCGATAGCTTCGCCCACTACAGGATGAATCCAATCCAGTCAAACCTCGGGCCCTATTAAGTCACATGGATGTCCCTGCTATCGCCGGAAACCCTGTACATGCCTTTGACTTTGCCTCACGCATACACACGGGGTAAAGCGCATAGTATGGCACGCCTGTCGTTCGTTCTGGGCTGTTGCTTTCAGGGTGCCTTTAAGTATCGCACTTCCTTTTATTCACTTCTTTTCCGAAAAAGCGTGCTCTGTAGACCTCATCGCAGTGTCACTAAGGAAACGCTAGCCCATATCGACACGAGCCTTGGGCTCTTTTGTAGGTGTTTCCGGTCTCCCGTCGCGGTGCTCCATAGGCGATGCACCCAGCCATCCTGGCGATGCGTGCCGGCCGGCGGGATCATTGGCATATAGTGCGATTCGCGGGAGTCGTTTTCGATTCCCTTGTGACGCAATTAGGCTCCTGTATCGATCTCTTCACAGAACTGCAGGGGGAAGTGATGTAGTTCTTTGTGTGTGTGTGCGTGTGTGTGTGTGTGTGTGTGTGTGTGTGTGTGTGTGTGTGTGTGTGTGTGTGTGTGTGTATGTGTGTGATTCGAGCATATATCTTTTGAGAGCCATGGGCTTGCTGAGATGTCTGCTATTGTAGGAGTTACAGTTGTTACGATAATTGGAAGAGGACAGCACTGAAACAAAAATTACTCCGTATCTGCATGTTTCCCTGCAAATGCCTTCGAAATACGATAGTCTTGCGTCTGGATGGAGTAAGTAAAACTTTTATTTTGTTTGATGTCCTGCGCTAAAAGGTCGGAGAATGGAATTCTGGAGGCGCTGTATGACATGAGCGTGATCTCGCTGTAATCTTGGAAAACGAAAGGTTGTACGTGCGACGTGTGCGCGCAATCTCGGAGGCCATGATTTCTAGGATGTAAGGAGGCGCCTATGTGCCACCAATGTATCGTCTTAGCAAAGCGCAGGAAACGCTTGCCTTTTCGTTTGCCTCACACGAAAACGCTTGCCTCACATAACTGGCATTAAATCCCAATACTTTCTTTGCCAATGAAGTTCATCATATCTGAAATCAGGGGCGCCTTTGTAGTGCAGAAGCAAGTTTCCACCGGTTGGTTTCCATAGGGAGAAAATTACAGCGGTCATTTCAAATCCGAAGACTTCCTTCGTAGCTGAACCGGGTTTAAGAGAGCTCCTAAACCACCCAGAGACCGAAATGTGTATGGGCAGTTGCAGCTGTGTACGAGTCTGCAGAGAACGCTGGGGGATGTTCCACCCTTTTCTTCGTTTCGCTCTCTACTTCGCTGCACTGCGTTAGTCGGCTTGTAGGAGTGCCCTTCCTCAGCGTCCAAAGGAAAAACGCAACAAGCGCGTGCATTTGTTCGCAAGAAAACAGGCTATCTTTCGTCCACTGACATCGTCTCTTGTACACAGTGTAGCTGACGTTCCAGCTGCTCTCGGTGGAGGAAAAATACCAAGAGGAGCACGCGATCGTGGTGGTAGTGGTAGTGGTTAGAAGATGAGAAAAGGCACCTAATTTCTGCAACCCGGTCGGGAGGACGGCGCAGTGCCTGCGGGGAAGGGAAAAGGGAGAAATGTGGAAAGAAGAGAAAAAGAATAAGTGAGCAGTGGCACGGTCGTCATCAGCACGAACAGCAGTCCGGAAGCAAGGGTAGGGGTGGGAAGGGGCCCGTCCTCAGCGGTAGCACGCGAGTATCAGTCGGTCTTTTAGGGGCTCTT